>JAAAKG020122507.1:0-15007 GCA_010014905.2 Druon quercuslanigerum
GAATTCATGGAATTTATGGAATTCATGGAATTCATGGAATTCATGGAATTCATGGAATTCATGGAATTCATGGAATTCATGGAATTCAAAGAATTCATGGAATTCTCTGAAATCACGAAATTCAATGGATTTTCGGAACGCACGGAATTTACGAAATACACGCAATTCATGGAATTTAACGAATTGACGGAAATCGCCTAATTTATGGAATTCACGGAAATCATAGATTTTATGGAATACACGGACTTCAAGAAATTCGCGGAATTGACTATAATCACGGAATTTACAGAAGACACGGAATTCATGCAATTCTTGGAATTTACGGAATTCAAGGAATTAAAGGAATTCGCAGAGTTTATGAAAATGAATAAATTCAATAAATTTATGAAATATGTGGAATTCATGGAATTCAAGATATTCATTGCATTTAAACAATGTTAGGAATTCCAAAAATTCACGAAATTCATGGAATCGGGAAATACACTGAAATCACGGAATTCACGGAATTCACGGTATTTGCGGAACTCACGGAATTTATCATATATATAAAATTCAGAAAATACACGAATACCATGGAGTTTACAGTATTCACAGAATTCTAGGGATTTATGGGATTTAAAGAATTCACGGAATTCAAGGATTTCGGGTAATTGACTATAATCATGGAATCTGCTTAATTCACGGATTAAACGGAATTTATGTACCGCCCGGAATTCGCGGACTTCTTACAAATCGCGGAATTTGCAGAATTCAAGGGATTAAGGGAATTTGAAGAATTCATGGAAATGAAGGAATGCACCAAATTTATAGAACAATTTTAAAAATTCATGGAATTCACGGAATTAAAGAAAATCACGGAATTGATGGAATTCAGGCATCTTATGAATTCCGTGTATTCCGTGCTTACAGTGAATTTCTCGAATCCCGTAAGTTCCACGAATTCCTTGATTTCCGTGAATTTCATGAATTCAGCTAATTCCACGAAATCCGCGAATTCCGGGCGTAATATGAATTCCGTGAATTCCTTGAATTCCATGAATTCTTCAAATTCCATAAATACGCGCGTTACCTTACGTTTTGGAAATAAGATTCCAATACATTTAGTGCAAGTTTCCAACATATATATTTGACAGTGTATCGTTAATTATTGTATTAAAGTTCAAACGGAAATTAAATATTAATAGAATTTCGATTCTTTTTCTAATCGAAATTTAAGCCCCAGATTTTATTCTCCTAGAAATTAATGTACCGGATTGTTTCACTAGGAGTTAGGAACATAATATTGAGTTTTCTAAAAGTGAATTTTGTGACTATTTTAAATTGAAAAATTGATTGGTTATTTTACATGGCGAGTCTTCGGTCCTGCTATGTGAATAGTACTGAGAGTGCATTTTGAGTTCTCTGAATGTATATTTTCTAAATATTTTTAATTAAAAAATTTATTGCCTGTTTTACCTGAAGTAATTTCAAATCTATTTTGTAAAATGTTCGAGATGTGGATTTCGGTTTTTTCATCAATATTATTATGTTACTGGGACAAAACAAAAAAGATGGATTTTTAACAAAATTCGTAATAATTGTTATTTTTACT
Organism: Druon quercuslanigerum; assembly: GCA_010014905.2. Classification (NCBI taxonomy): domain Eukaryota; kingdom Metazoa; phylum Arthropoda; class Insecta; order Hymenoptera; family Cynipidae; genus Druon; species Druon quercuslanigerum. The sequence continues at coordinate 1,592 of JAAAKG020122507.1, forward strand.
AAAAAAAAATTATAAAAAAATATAAACAGTTAAATTCAACTAAAATTTATGAATTTTTAACAAAATAGTTGAATTTTCAAGCAAAGCAGACTATTTTTTAGCCAATCAGATAATGAAAAAAGTTTAGATTTTCACTAAAAAAATCAACAAAAAGAAAACGTATTTTAGACAAAAGAGTTAAATCTTCGACCAAGATAATAATTTTGAAAAAAGTAGTTCAACTAACAAACAAATTAATTGAATTTGGAACCAAAAAAGATCAATTCTGAATAAAAAATTTTAATAGCGCATTTTTTAACAAGAAACACTGAATTTTCGGACAAAAATAGATTGTTTAAATTTTCTATTAGGCAAATTAATTTTCAACCGAAAAAAAAGTTTCAATAGAATATTTCACTCTTCAAACAAAAAGTAGAATTGTTGACCAAAAGAATATCAAATGTGAAGTTCGCTGTTTTATTTGTAAAATAAAATTATTAGTTTTTATTTTTACAAACATTTCGAAAAATTGTTATTCACATTTATATTTTTATTTGTGGTTTCACATTTTGCGTTAATTCTAATTCGGAAAAATAATGATTCTTTACCTTACGTGTATTTAGATATAAATTTTTATTTTTCAAAGTCTATATAATTAAATAACGATGATTGATTTTATTAGTCAATTATAGCTTTTCAAAAAAAAATATTTCCATATATTCAACTTTTTGGTATCTTGTTATCTTTTTGCTTAAGAGTCATATTTTCGAGCTTAAAATTAATTTTGTTCAAAATTCATCTGTTTTGGTAGAAACCTTATCTTTTTGGACGAAAATGCAGTTTTTTGTAAAAAAAACTAATTGTTTAGTTAAGCATTCATCGTTTTCGTTTAAAAATAACCTACTTGCCAAAAAATTTACAGTTTTGCTTAAAATTCTACAATATGGAGATTTTATTACTTAGTTGAAAATTTAACTATTTTATTAAATGCATACGTATTGGTCGAAAATTGATCAATTCTTGTTGTTGTTAAAAATTTGACCTTTTGGTTTAAAAATTCATCTTTCCTAATTAAAAATTAACTTTTTTGTTGGAAAGTAAACTTTCCTATAAAAAAATCGTCTTCTTTGGCTTAAAAATGCAAATACTTGACTCAAAATTAGTCTCGGTTGGTAGGAAATTTATGTCTTTTGGCAAATGAGAATATTATTTCTTAAATGAAGAAATAGATTCTACGAAATATATATTTTTATTATTTGAAACGATTTTCTAAACTATGAGTACTGCCCGATAAGACTCATATCTAATCACCCAAACTCTGTTTGATTATCTCTCATCTAGATTACGTAAAAGAATAGAAAAAATTTAGCAGCTTAGTTCATATTATTACATAAATTTGTTTATTACATAAACATAAACATATTGTTACATAAATTTCCAGGACACAAATTTTAAAAAAAATTCCACTCTAGTAAGCCTTAATTGTATCTGATGAGCATGTTTATATTCATTATTATCTTTATTTAATAAATGACACTGCACAAAACTGACAGAAAATGGCTATCAGTATAATGCCTAATTTTAAATTTTTGTACAATTTCGAGAGTGCAGATTAATAATTTAAAATAATTCATAATTCATCGAAAAAATTCATAGTTGATTCGGTAGACAGAAATTTAGCTTATTCATTTAAAACTGGCGAATGAGCACAATGGTGAGCTTACATCGACCAGCAGTGGGCACCCGATGATTGCTTAAGCCGATGAAACTTCGCGGATTATTACGTGCCATGACGAAATTAGCTTGCCATTGACAACAGCGCCAACTGATACGCTAAAATATATCGCTACGTTATAGGAGCAATATTCAGGAAAAATAGAAGTTAATATCAATTCATTTAAATCAAAAATGTTGTACTACGGCTTAAAATTTATTATTTACTGTAAGATTGCTTGTTCATATTTTTTCGAAATTAATATTAAATATTTAACCAAAAATGAAACCCTTGAATTTTTAGTTAAAACCAATAATTTTAAAATAAAAAAAATAATTGTACACTGAAGTGCTCAATATGCATTATTTGTAACAATTGTTTAAATAACGAATCATTGTAAATTTGCGAAGTATCATAGCAAAGAGTCATCGAAAAAACATTCCTAGTTGATTCAGGAGACAAAAATTTAGCTTATTCATTTAAAAGTCGCTAAGCTCTCAATTTGTTAATAAAAATTATTTACACAATTAACAAAAAGAAGCCAATATTAATTATTGATAATAAAACACTTATTTCTCTCACATCTAAAAAAAAAATAATTTTAATGAGCTAAGCAGTGCTAGTCCCAGAAAATGTATTTTCCTAATTTAATTAGTCCAACAAACTGAAATTTATCCCCATATAATTGTGACACTGCTTTAAGATAATTGGTTGAGCAATCTGAATGTTTTAAAAGAAAGCACACAAGGAAAAAGTGAAGAAAAAATACTTTATTTAAAAAAAAAGTTTAAATCGGATAAATAGTGTCGGCTAAAAAATTGATCTGTCCATGGGAACCCGCGCGCATGAGCACAGTGGTGAGCTCGCGTCGATCAGCAGTGGGCATGAATTTAAAAAAAAAAATTATTTCACAAAGTATAAGAATAAGGTAAGTAATGCAAAATACTCTATTTCTAACCCACTCAATTGTCATGTTTCCATTTAAAAAATTATATTTCTTCAATAATTAGGAAAACTCACGTGTTTATTTAAAGCAAAAAATTAACTGCAAAATTCCTGGAAATGAGACAAAGAATCTAACAACCAAATTTAGACAACAACAAAAAATGTTCCCATTGCAAGTTTAAAAAAGAAAAAAGATTCCCACCAAAGAAAAAAAATTCCCCTTTTGGTCAAAGAGAAGAAAGAACAATGAGAAGGGAACCAACTAAGTTCCCTTCCTTCTCATTTTTTTAAATTTATTTTTTTTTATTTTTATTATAATCAGACCACAATAAAAAAAGTTTGCAAAAAATAGTCACAAGCGTTTAATTTAGATTTTAGATTTGGATTTAATCTCATTTAAATTTCTTAAATTTTAAGTTGACATTTTACTTCTGTGAATTTTTCAAATAAATAAATTGTAACTAAACTTGTGCAACTTCAGTAAATAAATAACAACTAATTATTTAATTAATCATTTCAGAGAACTAATTTAATAAGTGTTCAGTTTAAAATAAAATACGAATCTTTGGTTTGAAAATCCATCTGCTGTTGTAGAATTTTTTTTTACTAAAAATGCAGCTGCTTGGTGCAAAAATAACTACTTTGTTAAAAATTCATTTTTTTAGTTGATAATTCCATTTTTTGATGTCCGTTTGTTTATGTCCATTTTTGGTGTAAATTTGATCTTTTTCGCTGAAAATACATTTCTTTGGTTGAATATTTAACTATTCCATTTTTGGTTGAAAATTACCTTTTTTGTTCATATTCTTCTTTTTGATATAAACTTATTCTTTATATTTATAAATTCCTTTTTTTTGTTTAAAAATTAAGTTTTTTTAATGTAGATACATATATTTTATTTTTGATTAAAATTTTATCTTTTTTAGACACAAATTTATTTAGTTTGTTGAAAACTCTTTTTTTTTTTGCAAAATCTAATCTTTATATCAGAAAACTCATTATTCTAGTGAAACCTTATTAATTTGGTTAAGAATAAATTGCTCGCAAACCTGATTTATGAAATACAAATATCTCACTCAGGCAAACTCGAGGCATGAATAATTCGGAAGATAAGAGCTATTATGTAATAGCATAATTAGTCACTTTGATAATAAAATTCTTCCTTAGTATCAGAAACAGTCTTTCCTAGGTTGCAAAAAATGAGGATTCTTACAACTATGGTTCTATTATTTGCGGTTGCGCTTCATTTAATTGGTAAGTGCACATTTTGCATGAATATTTTTCACAAAATTACCATCCATCTTGAACTACTTTGTTTAATCTATGAAATGAAGTTTTAACATGCAACAATAAATAAATAATAAATATGAATTTATACTCGTAAAATCCGAATGTGTGTGTTATCAAAAAATAAGTTCAAAAAGTGTACCTATTGATAAAAAATAACCACGTGACAACGAATCTCCCGAGACGCCTCGAAAAAAAATTGTTGCGCCGTGAACATCATAATTCGTTACTGTATCATCGGAAACAAAAAAACAAAAAAGTTTACAAACTTCAAAAACGTTGTTCGCGAGAAAATCGATTTAGAATTTTTTTTCTCAAAAATCAAAAATTATGCAACAATAAACGTGTATCATTTTTTATACATAAACAAAAACATCAATTCCAGGTCTGCGGTATACGAATCGAACAAAAGGCGCGGTCTCTTCGCTCTGCTGCTAAAGGTAGTCGCATAAGAAAATCCGTTGCCGTGCGCGGGAGACGTCTCACGTACGTGCCGTTTGTACGCGCACCCATAAAAGCACTCAGGTGCAAAGGGCATGTTAGGTTGTATGCGATTAGTTGGCTCTTTGTGTTTGTGCACGGACGGCACGTCAGTGATACGTCTCCAGAGCACTGCAAAGGATTTTCTTGTGCGAACACCTTAAGCTGGTATACGGATCGAGCAAGAGACATGGTCACTTGAAACGCTGTATGTTTGTTAGTTTTGCTCCTACCCCCCCCCCCCCCCTCACCCCTTAACTTGGAGCTTACAGTATTAAGTCGACTAGTGCACACTTTTTAATAAATTTTTTCATTCTGTCTTGCCTCAAGTACTTTGACAAAAGCAATCCTTTTTCTCTTTTTGTAGAGTTAAGTTCTCAGTTTGACGGTTCAACGAATAGTGCCCCTAGTCCTATTATTCGTCGTGCTGGAACTTTTTACTCTCGGGTCAGGTCTTCCCCTCCTCCGAGGTCCAGGTCTAGATCTCCTCCCGAGATTGATCCTGCCGGATTTCATCAAGCTAGGCTTGCATCTGTGGAGTATGATCCTGCCTGGTTTTCTTCTTCTGAGTTTTATCCAGCTGTATTTCATCCTGACGAGGAGTCTGAAGTCAGGTTTCATCATGCCAGACCTTCTTCTCCAGACAGGTCTTCTTCTTCAAGGCCGCCTTCTGTCAGCAGCATGGTTCCACCTACCAGGCTTCCTTCTAATAACAAACACGGATGTGGACTTGAAAATCTTAAATTTATTCGGCTCGTTTCCCGTATAAATCCGAGCCGGATATTTGAACTACGGAGATACACTTTTCCTGAAGATACTCGACTTAAATTGAGAGTAGAAGGGAGACGACAATTTGAGTCTCTGCCAACCCAAGAACAAATTGTTATGTCAACCTCCGATGGTCAGGTATTTGCGATATTGAAGAATACTAAGACGCTTGCTGGATTATATTTACTTTTTGATAAACGGGGAAAAATAGAAATGCAAACTGGTATAGTTACATTGTTAACCCCAGCAGAAATTAAGGAAACTCCAATAGGTCCCACACGCCCAATTTCAACAAGCTATATTATAAAGCAGGTGCAAGTTAAGTAAGATTTTATCCCCATGCTATAATTAATTTTACAGAAAACATATGAAACTAAAATATAATATTGTTCTGGATCCAAAGTCGGATCAAAATCTTCCTAGTAGGTTTTAGTAAGAATAATAATAAAGAGTATATCTATTATTATCTTTAAGGCATTAATCTTTCCTCAGATTCTCAGCCAGCATTATTCAGAAGCAATTAAACGAAATTTCTTGTTCTGTAAGAGGAAGATTATCATTGGGTTATAATTATTTATCCAAAGTCAAATCAAAATCTTGCAAATAAGTTTTAAGTAAAAATAATAATAAAGAGTGTATCTATTATGGTCCTTAGGGATTTAATCTTTAGTCAAAATCTTAGCCAGTATTTTTCAGAAGCAACTAAAAAAATGGCTTGTACTATAGGAGGATGATTATTCTAAATTTATAATAAATAATTTCAGAACGTTTAATTGTATCAGTATGCAACAATAAAGAAATATTTTTACGAACTATAATAATCTACGATTCTTACCTCACATGTATTGGAATTTTATAATACGAGCCCAGTAGCCAGTAACATTTCTGTATTATGATTGCGGCTGGATACCTAGACACCTGTTGAAGCGAAAAATTAAAAAAAAAAAACATTATTTTTTCAGAACACTTGTTCATGGCCAAAAAAAAAAAATTTTATGACGGAGCCAAAACTTTTTTTATATATAGTATACAACGCGCCTATTTATAGAATTCAAGGAATCGATGCAATTTAAGAAATTCTTAGAATGCACAAATGTTACGGAATTCCAGAAATTCGCAGATGTTACGGAATTCAAGGAATTAACGGAATTCACGGAATTTGAGGAATTCACGTTAATCACGGAAAATTTACAGAATTCAAAAAATTCGAAAAATTCTCAGAATTTATGGAATTCAAAAAATTCGAAAAATTCTCAGAATTCATGGAATTCAAAAAATTCGAAAAATTCTCAGAATTCATGGAATTCAAGGAATTCAACGAAATAAATGAATTTACGGAATTCATGGAATGCAAGAAAATCATTTTATTCACGCAATTTAAGAAATTCACGGTATCCAAAGAATTCACGGAAAACAAAGAATTCACGGCATTCAAGGAACTGACGGAATCCAGAGAATTAAGGAAATCAAGGAATTCATGGAATTCAAGAAATTCACGGAATTCATGGAATTCAATAAATTCACGGAATTCATAGAATTCAAGAAATTCATGGAATTCATGGAATTCAGAGAAATGATGGAATTCACGGAATTCATGGTATACACGGAATTCAGGAAAATCCCAGAATTAATGGATTTCACGGAATTAATGTAATTTGCGGAATTCATGAAATTCACAGAATTCAAAAAATTCACGGAACCTAATTGTTGCGTGAAATTCTAGGAAATCGTGGAAATTATGGAATTCAAAAAATGAAGGAATAAGTGAAATTCAATTATATTACGGAATTCACGGAATGTATGGAATTCAATGCCTTCCACGAATTTCTTTGATTCCATAAATTCCGTAAATTCCTTGAATTTCTTGAATTTCGCGAAAGTCTTGAATTCCGCAAATTCCGCGAATTTCTTGAATTCTGCGAATTCCGCGAATTCCTTGCATTCCGCGAATTCCTTGAGTTCCACGAAGTCCCATAATTTTCGTCAATTCCTTCATTTCCTTAAATTCTTTGAATTCCATTAATTACTTGGATTCCGTGAATTACGGGCGTTACATGAATTCCATAGACATCATAATTTAAGCGTATTCTGCGAATTCCTTATATACCATAATTACCTTAAATTTCGTGAATTCCTTTAATTCGATCAATTTAGTAAATTCTTTTATTTTAGTGAATTCCTTGAATTCCGTGATTTCAGTGAATTCTTTAAAATCCATCAATTCCGTAAATTTCACAAATGCCATGCATTCCCTTAATTCCCTGAATTCCATGATCTTCGCGAATTTCGCGAATGACCAGCATTCCTTGAATTCCTTAAATTCCATTACTTACGCGAATTTTATTAAATTCTTGAATTTCCTGATGAACTCCGGGAATTCGGTGAGTTCCGCGAATTCCTCGAATTCCATTAATTCCATCATTTCATTCATCTTTATAACAGAACATTAATTATTTTCCGTATTAGTTCCAAAAGTATATGTCACTAAATAATATTTTCCGGTTGACTATCTTCAAAATGTTAACTGGTTGATTTCTTCAAACCAAATATACGGATACGGGCCCATTAAATCGACGACTACCATATCCCATGCCTCTTGTGCTGGCCGTGGTCACTGGTTGTCTGGTTTCCAGCCGCGCACTGGTTTGCAGTATTCTTCTACTCGTCTTGTGTGAGTCATGTTTCGTTACGTAAAATGTGCCAGCGAATAGCGTCCCGTGTTATCGACGGCTGCTTTTGCTGTGCGACAACGATGTCGTCGAAGAGAGGCTGCCTGGCCAGAGCGTTGAGAATAGGCACTGCCAGAGCAGTCCTGGCGTGTCTTTGGGTACTCGCGGGAGGCAATATTGGCGTTAAATCAGGCTCACCTGGTGAGAACACTTCGCAGTTGGGATGCCGTGAACAAGTATCCGGCAACTCGTTTTGCTTGCGGGGCACTTGTACAAAGGTACGTGGGAAGCGGCTGAGAAAAAGATCTCAAAGAATTAATTTATCCCTGTATATTTTTGTCGCTTCAGCCTCGAGAACGTTTTACTGTCCGTTCTTAATGTGAACGGACAATCTTTCAGGAAGGGGCGATACCTTTTTATTGTTCAGACGATGGCTCTGCACTCCTACACTCTACAGCGGTAACGAGCTTCCGTTGATAAAAATTCCGCACTAGCGAAAGATATGACTTTCCTGTTTGCTCCAGCATCATTTTGCTTGAGGACTGCCCCCATGCCACGGGCGCTGGAATCCGTTTGTAGATTGAACCTCAGTTCCGGATCTAGACGACTGAAAGTCACTGGCTGCTGAAAGGCGGCCTTGGCCGCTGCGAAATGAGCTAGAGCTTTAGAAGTCATCTTACAGGGCCGTTTTGTTAAACAGTAAATCGAATAATTGGGCAAGGACTACGGACGAGTTCAATATGTATTCTTGACCCAATTGAACACACCTAGGAACAAACGCATTTCATGGAGGGTGCGGAGTGGTGTCGCGTTTCATATCGCCTCCATGCCCAGTTTACGCCGAGTTTCCTTCGGTCCTGGTGACGTGGCCAAGGTAGTGGAGCGTGGTCTGCCCGAAACTACACTTGGAGGGAGAGACGGTCTGTCCGTGAATGGATAATCTTTCGAATACGAAGACCAAATGAAGCAGATGCTCTTCCCAATCTCACGAATATGCGAGAATGTCGTCGAGATAAGTAATGGCGAATATGCCCTACTGATCAGCGAGAACCATTGTCATTAAGTTCTGGAAAGTTCCGATCGCGTTTTTAAGCCCGAAAAGCATCACCCGGAACTAACATTGGCCTCCCCCTGGCACGGAATAAGTGGTAAACTAGCGGGATCCTACCGCCATGGGTACTAGCCAGTACCTGCTATGGAGGTCGTGGGCTAAACATACTTCGTGGATTCTAGGAAGGCATTTTGGAGCATCGACCGTCATACTGTTCAAACGACGGTACTTGATACAGAATCGATAGTTGCCGTCTTTTTTTCCACGTTTGGGCTACCAAATTGATATGCGCCACCGGTGAGGCTATTCCCAATCAGTGCATTTTTTGTTGGGAGGGGGAGTTTCGGAACGAACGAAATTTCAGAAGAATGGGGTGCTACTTACTCTCTGGGATGGTGAAAGGATGAGCACGGTAAGGACAGATAAAAAAGGGGGGGTAGGTAAAGGATCCCTTTACTGTGCATGTACCGAGAAATTTAACCGAAGAGAAATTTCCGATTAAAATATAATTAACTGGCTTATTTTACGGTCTTAATCTAATGCGAACTGAAACTGGGCGAATAGCACTGGGGCCGAGGGCCTGACCGCATGCAAAATTTTAGAAAACGAAATTTTCAAACGAACAGGGACCGAAAATTTTAACCGAAGAGAAATTTCCGAAAAAAGATATATGGAACCGGTTTATTTCGCGCATATAAATTTAATTCGAACTAAACCCGGCGCATAGGATGGGGCCGAGGGCCTGACAATATGGTTTCGTAAAACCATATTGCTGACACAGAATCATTGTCAAGATCATGAGATCGCCGAAAGTCTGCCATTAGTGTTCCCAGAATTTAATCTTACCCAAACCCATTTGCACACGTAGCAGTATCTATCGCCGTTTCCAGTACATTCATGTACATTTTCTCCCGAATGCGATCGTGTTTTGCAATTTTTCATATTAGCCATAGATGTATCAAAAACCCACACGGTAGGGTTCCTGTCCCAATCGCTAGTGAGTCCGCCGGCCTAGGGATGATAACCCCCATACCTCCCTAGAACTAAACATGGGGGCTTTCCGACTTTGACGAGGACAACGTCCAGTCGTCGTCAGATAAACACCGGCAGGGCAGCGCTCCTTAGCTAGTTTCATTACCTTTGAGAATTGGAAAGTGGATCATTCCACACATGTTCCTTAGAAGCAGTGTCACCATTATGATTCATTACGATTATTTACGATTGCAATCGTAAAAGTATTAGCGGTGGTAGCAGTTGTAGTGGTATTAGTATAAGTAGTGGTTATTTGTTCAACAATTGTTAAAGTACCACGAAAGAATTCAATTCGATAAATAATGAAAAAAAGATATTGGACTACAAGAAAACTGAGGTATCAGAGACGTCTGAGAGGGGTTTAAAAAATAGTAATGAAGTAGACCTTGATTCATGACTTCACTTACGTAACTCTTATGATTTCGGGGTTTTCAGGTTATGGTGTTAGTGGATTTCGTTTTCCCAAATCATATTTTTTTTCTGAATGAGGTTACGAGATTTTGAGGTTATGGGGTTTTATTATTACGAGGTGATGGGATTATGAGGCCATGAGGTTATAGGGTTACCAGATTAAGGGGAGGAGGGTAAAAATGGTACAGGGTAAATATTTTTTTCGTCTTCAGTGGTTTCCTGGGCGTTTTTGAAGTTATGTCTAAATTCTGATGTGTAAGGTTTAAACAGGTTGTATATCATGTCATATGGCCTCTGTTATTAAATTAATATTATTTATAACCTTATTAATTTATTAGAAACCAAATCAATAAAACCAAATAGTTTCTTAATGAACTTCCGAAATCTGGAAAAAACCGCCCCGCCTCGTATGGAGGAATTGTTTTAATTCTATAAAGTGTTATACAAGATGATAATAATAAAAAATAATATTATTTTAAGAATTATCTTTTCATATTAAAGATAATTTTGAAACTTCAGAACTTACAAGAGCTTATGCTAAAAATAGGAAAATTTTTATTACTTTTTTTTCATCTTCTTCGAGGAAATGCCCACTCAATTAAGTCTAGTTAAAGTTGGTTTTTTTCACTGAAAAAAATTACCCAAATCATGAAATAGATAATAAACAAAAATAAAAACACAGGTATTGTTTTATTGTTTTATTGTATTTTTTAATATTGAAGATAATAATGAAATTCCAGAATTTAACCAATTTTAAGTTAAAAATAAGGAACTTTAAAAATATTTTTATTTTCTTTTAGGTAAGAACGCAATCTATTTTTTTTCATCTTCTTTAAAGAAATGCCCATTCGATGTCTCCCTTAAGTAGGGTTTTTCACTTAAAATATGACTCACGCCATGAAATAAAGTATAATACAAAAATAATAACACAGATATTTTTTTTATTCTGAACTGCTTGTATATAAAATATGAATTTCAAGATAAGTGTTAACAAACAACCATAAATTTGAATTTTTAACCAGCATAATATATTATAAGTTCCAACGTCATTTGGCAATATGTCCACTAGGTTAGTCCAAAAATACAACAATTTTAAATTGTTTAAACAAAACTAAATTAATTAAACATTTATTTATTCCTAAAAAAAGTGATAAATAATCGTGGTTTCTGAATAAAATGCAATATTTTGTCCTTGTTTGGAGTAGAAAATTTCTCTAAAAAGATTATGAAACTATTCAAACCATTATTTATTGTTTATTTTCAAAATTTCTAGAAATTAAGCCAGAGATGTCCACTTTTTGAAATTGGTATCCTATGCTACTTTTTTGTAAATTAATAACATAATTTTTATTCATTTCTTCTATTTTTTAACAAATTTCCATTTAATTAAACAATTTTCATTTACTCAAACAAATACGATTTTAAAAGTATTTTAGAACATTAATTATTTGAACAAATCAAATTTTTTAAACAATTAAAAAGTGGTTATTGTATTCTTTTCATACACTATACATTCAGAAACATAATTGTATATGTTCGATTTCATTATATTTTTTTATTTATCGAAAAAAAATGCCGGGGTAAGTAAAGATATATAAAAAAAAATAGAAATTTAATAATTATTGAAACAAAATGCCAAACAATAATACCAATTACATGGAACGAAACTGTCTTTTTTAATAACTGGGAAGAAAATTATTTTCTATCGTAAATGTATTGATATATTATTTTTAATTTTCCAAAATTTACCAAATTAAGTAATAGAATATATTTTATTATTTATTAAATAGCTTTTGACAATGAAAAATAATACATATGTTATAATACAATGTTCAAAGAAATTTTTTTGGTTGAAAATCAATTTTCTTGACAGAAAATTTAAATAATCCTTTTCCACTACAAATAGTTGAATTCAACTGTTTCCTATTTAAAAATAAAATATTTTTTGGTAGAAATTTCAATTTTTACTTTTTTGCTAAAAATCGATCTTTTTTGTTTATATTGAACTATTTTTTTTAAATAAAACTATTATATTTAATTTTGGGTTTAATTTTTTATCGTAAATTCAACTTCTTAAAAAAATCTTTATTTTTAATAAAAATTGATCGCTTTAGACGAAAAATAAACTATTTTTTCTAAAATTTAATTATATTTTTAAAAATTTACCTATCCAGTTCAGATTCATATGTTTTGCAAAAAATTCAACTGAATTGTTAAAAATGCGCCTTTTTGGTTAGTAAATACGTCTTTTTGGCTTGAAAAGTCATCTTCTATTAGTAGAAAAGCTCTTAGATGAAAAATCATATTTTTTCATTGAATATTAATCTCATTTTGAATGAAAATTTAACAGGTTTGTTAAAAAAAAAGGTTTATAACAAAATTCAAAATTATTTATATTTCGTTTAAGGAATTCAAAAAAATTTTATCGGCTATAAATTCACAATACCTAACATCGTAGTTGAAGATTCTCTCCTTTATAATTTAGATAAATTGTTCAAAGTAAAAAAATTTCGAAATAAAAACCTTAATAATTAAAGCAATGTTAAATTATATTATTTTGGCATAATTTATTAGTTTAAGTTGGAGTAGCTCAAACTTTAACATTTACTTTTAAATTTTTAGTAGTAAGTATTCAATTTAAAAGATTTTTGCTTTTTAATTGTATGATTTTCAATATTTTTCGTTAAAATCTATTTTGCTAAATATTTCATGCTTTTGAAAAATTAAAATTAAAAAGATTTTAAATTTTAAATCTTTAGAATTGTGATGAGAATATCACTTAAAGAAAAATAAACAGTTACACCAAAAAAGAACATCGTTGATTTTATAAGATTCAAACAATTATACAATTAATTTTACGGAAGACGAGTAAGAGGTACCGACTCGAACTGAGTAACATTCGACTGTCCCATTAGCAGTTCGTAAAGTTACGCACCTGACATGACCTTCAGTATCCGGATGTGTAGCAATGACCCTACCTAGAGCCCACTTCGTGGGAGGAATGTTTTCGTGCAAGATAAGCACGAGATCGTCGATCTTGATTGACGGCACAGGCTTCTGCCACTTCGGACGAGTTTGAA
>JAAAKG020122518.1:0-38135 GCA_010014905.2 Druon quercuslanigerum
AACGAATTGCGAACAAAATATTTAAATTTGGAAATTATTAGTTTAATTGTTAACCAACAAGTTTAAACTTATACGAAACAAATTCAATATTTAAGCAAAATATGAAATTTTAACAAAAAAGTTCGTTTTCGACAAAATAGTTTAATTTTCTACCAAATCGTTGAATTTTTAAGTCAAACAGACCAAGTTTCTACAAAGCAGCTGCATTTTCAAGGCGAAAATATAAATTTTCGAAAAAATTGTTAATTTACGGCCAAACAGTGTAATTTTTAACTAAAATGGTCAATTATCAACTGAAAAAATGTATTTTTATAAAGTAATTCAAATTTAAATGAAGAAGTAGATTTAAAAAGAAATGAATTATTAGCGTAACATAGTAGTTCATATTTGGACAAATGAGACTGTTATTTTAAATAATCAGCATTTGAATCTAACATATTAGAAGAAATTCTTAACAAAATAGTTAAATGATCAACTGAAGCAGATTAATCTTTTATCAGCCAGACGAGTTTTAATAAACTACATGAATTTTCAATAGAAAAAAATACATTTTTAACACAAAATGGAATGGTTACATTTTCAGTGAAAAAAAACATTTTACATAAAAAAAATCACGAGAGATCGAATCTTCAAACAAATAGATGAATTTTCAACTAAAATGATAAATCTTTAAAAAAAAAAGAATTTCAAGGAAAAAGTTCCACAAAGAACCAATGAGTTGAATTTTCTACCAAAAGGTTTACTTTTTAACCAAGAAGCTTAATTTTCTACATAAAAAGGTTGAATTACCAACATAAAACATTAATTTTCAATTGAGAACTTGAACGTTCAACTAAAATTGGTCAATTTTTAACCCAAAATAAAATAGTTAAATTTTCAGTTAAAAAAATTAATTTTCAACTAAAAATGAAACGAATTTTCAACACAATAGTCAAATCGATTAATCTTTAAGAAACAAACCAAAAACTTCAAAAAAGTAGTTAATTTTTTATTCAAGCAGTTGAGTTTTTGTAAAAAATATCACTTTTTTACCAAAATTGTTGAATATCAAAAAAATAATTAAATTTTAAACCAAATAGTAGAATTTTTAATGAAAATAGATGAAGTCTGAACCAAAAATATACTGGTAGACCTTTTAACAACATACTATAAATATGAACAAAAATAGTTGGGTTTTCTTATTGGGTTTTATTAATTCAGTTTAAATTTATTCGAAAAAATGAGAACGAATGGAAGTTTCTTGAAAACAGGGAAAGAATAAAATGAAATCTTTAAAGAAGGAGGAAAACAGTTTATGTAGATTCCCAATCTTTTAAGTTAATCTGCCGTCTAAGACAAACTTCACATTATGTCAATGTTCACAAATGAAAAAATATTCTGAAAAATTCAATTTAAAGTATTCTCATACGAGTATAAAATGGATTTATTTCATTATACATTGTTCGATTGATGGTTACATGAAATTTCATACATAACTTGTATTAAAAATGGGAGGGGTCAGTGTACAATAATAAGGGGCCCCAGTGTCACATACCTTTTGAGGATGGGTTCTCCGAAATGTCATAAATTGTCGTAAGAAGGAGGAGTGGATTAAAAATCATTGAAAATAACGTTTCGTAATATGTAGACACTCCTTAAACAATTTCAGTAACTTAGCTTTCTATATGCAATTAAGAATTGTGTTTGGTTTAATATCCTTAGATCTTGGTAGGTAAAGATTATAAAGAACAAAGTGAGGACAAAAGTTGAAACTGAGAATAAAAGGAACAATTAAAAAAAAAGTACACTAAAGGAATACAATAAAGAGCAATTAAAAGTATATAAGAAAAAGCAACAACCTAAGGAGTTAAATCAACAATATTATTAACAATTCCGTTTGAAAGTCACCTTCTCTTGTTTCTAGTTTCAGCAAGACAAAGTAAAGTAAAAGGAACAGGTAGAATAAGAAAACCAAAAAGAACAAATTCAACAGATTCATCAAATGCAACAAAAGTCTAATTATTTTCTTTGCTAATCTTCCTAAATCAAGCACAATCCAGAATTTAATAAACCGTTCTATCTACACTTCCTCCTACTTTCTTGATTTCTCAGTTTAATTCAGAAACTAAATTTGTTTCCTCGTTACGTATCAAAAGCGAGTTGGCCTCAACTTCGCTCTCTTGAAACAAGGTTCCTAATGAATTCGATCGATCACTCAATCAATCCTTTTCCACTGGCTCGAGCTCTGAAAGATTTGCATTTGAAGAAAAGAAATGGAAAGTAACACGGAGGCACTAGTCTTATCTAAAAGGAGAGGAAAAAGAATTATGATCTTTTTCAGTAATGTAGTCAAGACCTGACGGGGCCTGGAGCCGCCAGGGCACTTTTTTACGAAAAACTGTTCTACCTAGTATTAGTAATTTAATTTGAAAACAAGATACAACCCACTTTTTGTTTGTTTTCTAGACTCGTCCTAATGTTAAGAATATACCTAATGATATTCTGCTCTGTACTCGCTCCTTGGCGATGAAGAGACGATTTTGTTTAGTCTAAAAATGAACATTTACATTTTTTCCAAAACGACACAAGATAAGAAAAAAGTCAAAGCAATAAACTTGTTTCTCTAAAAACATTTGAGATTTTATTTTAACAAGATAATTTGATTGTCTCATAAAAAAGCAAAGAAAAACACAAGTGAACAGTTTCAACAACTTTAACATAATACTTTTTCCTTTGAAGTCGGCATATAAAATTGTATCGTTTTTTATACTTATTTTCGAAAAAATCTCAAAAAGAAACAATTTTTGTTTACTTTTTTCATGTCTCATGTCGTTTTGGAAAAAATGTGCATTTACGTTTTACAAATAAACATAGGATTTTTGTGAGTAAGCGGGTTAAAGTTGCGAACCAGAAATATGATTAATTTTACCATCAGGGGCTTGAGAATAAGATATTCGGAATCTACCATTTTCCATTTTCTAGCTTTTGTAATTTCTTGGAAAAAGTTTAAAATTTGATAAGTTTAAGGAACATATATGAGGCACTACAAACGAAAACTATATACGTAACGCTAACTTGTTTCGAAAATCATATTTTGCAGTCTTAAGTAATTTTAGGGTTTGACCTCTCGATAAATGAGGGAAATATGAAAAGAAACATATTTTATTTTGCCAAAAAATGTTACCATCCTCCGCTGAAAGTATAAAGATTGAAAAAGATAAAAATTGGGGAATAGGAAAAGGTATAACTGTTCTATCTCTCCCAATGGAATACTTTGCATCCCTAAAAGGCTGTATTTCCCTATCCCCAATCTCAATAATGTTCTATCTCTTTCTCTCCCATTCGTAACCGAGGACCCTTACCTTTTTTCTACTTCATTTGATCTCTTTAATATAAATTTAAATCTTTGTCTATCTCTTTTTCTATCTTCGGCGATTGAGTGATCCTATTATTTTTTAACCCTCAGATTGTGGGAATCCATTCTAATGTTGGGGAATTTATTTAAATATTTATTTTCTAATAGACAACTGTGGTGAACTTATTCATGTAGAAATTGAATTCAGGATTTTGAAGGGTCCCGGCTAGTTTTCCCTATTTCTGAACGGTTGCTAATCGAGAAAAACAGAGATGGCCAGATTAGTAATTTAACGCCGTTTTTTCCGGTTTCTATCTAGAACTTCTAACAAGGTCCTAAAGGAAATACCCATACAAACGCCCGGCTAAGAGAGGTACCATGACAAATCGTAATTTTATTTACTTTTTCACTGGCTTTCACATACACAGTGCAAATTTAATTGTTTTATTTATATTTCACACATTAAAAACAATTTTTTTTAAACAAAATAGTTATTGTGAGAATTGAAAAAATTAATAACTTACAATTCTTTGGTTATATTCACAAACACAATTCAGTATGTATAATAAATTGAATTTAACCAAATTATTGCTAGAACTTTATTTAATAAAAATTTAGATTGTGTTATTTTCATTAAAAAGAAGTGCTTATAAGTATTAAACACTCGCTTTCTTCAGTTGAAAATAAATTCTAGTTTGCTGTCACTTCTTGTTGGGTCAGCCATTCGTCTGTTTACTAAAGCTTAATTTAGTGCATACAAACTGATTGACAAAATGATTGAAAAAGACAAACGAAATTTAGATTGACAGAAAAATATTGACGTGGTTAGATAAAGGATAGGATGAGATAGAGAAGTGGGTACTATACAAGTTTATCTCCTTCATTAAACATTCACTTTTATTGGTTAAAGAATGAACTATTTTGTTACAAAAAATTTTTTCGTTAAAAATCAATTTTTTTACTGGTACTTCATTTTTTTATTATCGGTAGAAAATTTATCGTCTGGACAGCTAAAACTTCGACTATTTGGTTGAAAATGTGTAAAGTTTGTTTTAAATTCATCTTTTTCAGTAGAACATTAATCTTTTGGATTGAAAATTAAACTACTTGTCTAAAAGTCAAATGGCTTTTTTGAAAGTTCATTTTATTAGTTCAATCTCTATAGATGCAAATTTGATTATTTTGTTGATAAAGTTTTCTTCTTGTTGAAAACTAATTTTCTGAAGTGAAAATGTAAAGTTTTTTTTATGGAAACTTAACATTTATTTAAAAATTCATAATGTTTTGTAGAACATTTTTCTTTTCGTTCAACTATTTTGTTGAATAATAAATTAATTTTCAATAAGGCCTCTTTTTTGGTTGAGGATTGAACGGTTTTCTTTGGTTAAAAATTCATGTTTGATCTTGAGAGTTCATCTTTTTTGGTTGAAATAAATATTTTTGATTAAAAATTAAAGACTGCTTGAGTTGAAATGTCGACTTTAATATTTTTCGTTGAGAATTTATCTCTTCTTGTTCTGATTGACTTCAACTGTTCTTGAATTAAAATAAAACATCATTTGGTTGAAATATTAAAAATTATATATTTTTTTGAATTCATTTTTTCTTTTTTGAAATTCGATTACTTGATTGAAAGTTGATGTATTTGGTTGAAAATTCATTTTTTTACTTCCCTTTCAACTTTTGCATTCTCATCATTTTTTTGTTTAAAATTCAATTGCTTTGTTGAAAAATCGCATTATTTATAGAAAAGTTTTTTGTGAAAAATTTATTATTCTTGGATGAAAACTGAATTCTCTTCTAAAAAATTGCTCTTTTTAGCTTGAAGATTCAATGTTGAAACATCAACAATCAGGTTGAAAATTCAACTGTTTTCTAAAACGTGCGGTTTTTTAGCATAGCATTTCTCTCGCATTACTGGAGGGGATTGAAGGAAATAACTACACAGGGTGAAGGGAGGCACTCTACACCCCAACTCTTTTTCCTCTCTCGAGGAATGTAACGAGCTCGTGCTGTTCCAAACGCGCCACACGCTACAGGGATTGCTATGGCTTGGATATGTATTATCGCTAGGATTTCAGTGGGGTAGTTTTATTTGGATATCGAGGCACACCATGCCGGCTTTATGAACCTAACGCAGGCGCAGGGGGTTGCGCGCGTTTCATGTTGCAAGAAAATTGATTCTGCGCGAAGCTTCCATCAGAATCATCGAACGAGAGCATAACTGAGGTCCGCGCGTTGTATTATGTAAGGGATGACTCTGTTCGCAGTCTCGGGGATTTCGCGGTGTTAAGACTTAAGATATATGATCATGCGAGAAGTGCTCATGAAGAAGTTTCGTCGACGAACGACCAGGAAGTCGAAACCTCCCCAGTGATCAGAATCAGGAACCGGAAGTGAAAAAACCATCACCGATGGAACTGCGAATCCTGCTGCTGGTGCACATCGTGGGTGAGTCCTTCGAGCCGTATCTCCAGAATCGTAGGCGATTACCAGTTCTATAGCCAATTTAGTGTCTTTTTCAATTAGGGTTGTTATTTAATGTATTTTGTATGGTACTGTCGGCCTTCGCGTGTTTGTAAAAAGTTGTCTTTCGAGAGAAATCATCTCGGACATCCGTACATGAACTAACATTCATATTATCAGAGTGGGAGAGTAGAATAAAGGAACACGAGGTGTATCAGAGGGAGGGAGATGGATGTATATATTGCTTTATTGACGTTCTAGGATTCTGTATTCCTTTATGAATAGGAAAAAGAATAAATATATTTCTATAGACTGTAATACGCCGATTTTCCAAATCAGGCGGAATTCAGTTATTTTTGAGTTGCAACATTTTTGAAATACGAAAACAAATGAAGGCACAATTAAAAATTTCATAGTTCAGGTTGAGGTGAAACAAAAATTTTACCGCAATGGTTTTCTGTGTAACTAGATGAATTAACCCCTAGAAGATAGAGAGAAAAAATTTAATTCGGAATCATCAGTAGCATGCTTATCAGCTTAAGGAACGTCGCCCAATTGTAGGGCGTATTAGAAGTATTTTTTGAAATCTGTACAATTTATTTGCTGCACTTTTTATTTAACCAAAACTCTAGCAGTCCTTTCTTACTTTTTGTTTGTCTTTATTTGTTACGGGACAATTTCCATAAATATTATCATTACGTTTTTTTTCCAAGGTAATTATTGGATGATAATACTTTGTGTTCTGAAGCAAAATCTAAGATTTTTATTTGCAAATTGTAATTGATGTAGTTTTCTGGATGCTTTCAGTGGTGCTTATAATGATTAATATAGTTGGCTAATACAAGGTTCTATAAGGGATATTTCAAAACAAATGATAGTTTTCCATGATGGATAGTGTTCGAAATTAGGAATAGAGAGATTATCTTTAGCTAGAATTCAGGGTGGCCGCAGGTCAAGAAAAATCCTAGAAAACAGGGGAAATTCAGGGATTCAAAAGAAATGTCAAATGTTAGCTAATTTCTGTACGAAGCATTGTAAGGTATAGTTGTCGTGCTAAGAATGAGATCTGTGGAAAAAGTTCTTTCTATGATTCTAAGAATTAAAATAATGTTACTAATGACGTAATTTCAATTAAAGAATATTCTTATTCTTTCGGGGAAGCCATTATCTACAACTTTACTGTTTCCAATGTTGAAAGTATACTTTTCTACGGCTAAAATCAACTAAATAATTATTCAAACAAATAAATAATTTTTGAAGACTATTTAATTATTTTCAAAATTTGAAACATGCCACAGAAAACGAAGTAAGTTGCTTTAGAGTTTAGAGTTCAAAGAAGCCTTGAAGCTGTGCTGCTAAAATCTTCAAGTATCTTTCCAGATTAGGGAAGCAGAAAAAAGTGTCACTCGTGTAATTATCTAAGATTTAAAATAATTTCGGATTTAATTAAAATTATGAAATAATGAGTTTTAATATATTTCAATTTAAAGAGTGACGCCAAAGTTAGCCCATTTTTTGGACCTCCCTATAGCGGGCTGGGGAAAAAATATGCTACATGTATCAAATTACTCTTCATGGAAAATAAAAATAAGTATCGCTTTTCTTTTAATATTTTTTTTAAATTACCCCTGTTTAGGGAATGAGAAGACCCCATACAATTTAAAAATAGAAAATAGCACTAATTATAAAATAATTTTTCGCATCACCTCCTTATCAATCAAGAAAATACGTGATTTCACTTTTGTAAAGCTTGTTTTAGAGAAAAAATACAATGAAAAATGATTTTATAATTAGTGGTGCTTCCTGTTTTTCAATTGTTTAGGTAAAATAAATTTAAAAACGAAAAGCGATGCTCATTTTAGTTTTTATTGACGAGTAATTTGATACCTGTAACATATTTTTATATATTTTTCCCAGATCGCTAGCGAGATCCAAAAAATAGGCTAAAAACAACTTATTATGGCATTGAAATTTCACATTCAATTATTCAACATTGGGCAGTTTTAAATATCCTCGAAAGTTCAGTTTGTAGCATACAACCCTTTTATCAAGAATAATTTAAAATATATAAAAATTATGAGTATAAGGAACACTTTATAGGGAAAGAATAGGGTTAGTAAAAAGTTAGTTCTCTTTAATGTTTTATGAAGCAAAGGATGAAGCTCAAAATCACTTATGCTCTTTTCATGAGAGCAAATTATCTTATTAGTTAGCCCAAATGTGCTTATAATGTAAAGAGATCCATTTTAGATTATTCGTCTTCCAAGTGTTCAATAATCTAAAAATGACCTTTAATTGCAATTATTGTTAGCCACTCTCTATTACCAACATCATTTCGTAAATAAACCGGATTCTTTTAGAGTATCTTGCACCTGATAATTTTCAATTTAATCTTCTGCATGTCAATTTTATTATTTTACACAGATTTTACATACTTTTTTATTCGCTTATCAACTTTAACTGGTCCGCTAAAATAATCAACTTTATATTAATTTCAAGATTATAAATTCGGCAATGTTTGTGCTAATGATCACATAACATAAACTGTGAATTCTTGCAAAAATAATAATTTGAGCTGAAATTCAATAATTCATTCTGCTGGGTTTTAAATTAATTATATATAATTGAATATATAAACTTTATTATTAATCTTAAGTGCAAAAAAGGGATGAAAAACTATGAAGTCTCTGAAGTTTAAAATGTCACGGCTAAGATGATTATATCATTTATCTCCACATGTTTAATTACTACTCATAAATGTGACCTAAAATAGTTCTTTGTCGATTATTGACGTTTTGCACTACTTCAATATTCAATATTCAATATAAAGAGTGGGTATTATACAGATAGATACTTCCAGAAAACCAAGCAGATTTTAATAAGCCACTTATTATTTCATTTTATTTCCGGAGAACCGCAGAAATCATATAAAGCATTGGGTAAAAATAGATTCGTCGGATCATTAAATATTATCAGAAATTATTTTTATCTCATCACTTCGGTGAATTTCTTAGATGTAACAGTGGTAGAGCTTAATTAATTGGATATTGAATTTAAATGTCGAGGGAAATTATCACAAAATTAAAAGGCCAATATTTTGTGCGATTGAATCAAATCTTGTAAATTGAGAGGCCGGATACTAGAACCGTCTATACATTTCTTCTCTGAACGGCGTTGACCTCTCTGGACCCTTTTCGAAGAGTTTCAAATTTTAGTTTTTAAAGTATGTATTCGTGTAGGAGATTTAATTAAGGATCTTTTTTCTTTCGACAAAAAAGTTATAGCTTTTGCCGATTTCAAAATAAACCAAACACCCGGTTTTTCAGAACACCAAATTTTTCTTTAAGTAAGAAATTTTTTGATGTAGTACACAGGAAATATGCTCTATAATATTATATGATTGGCAGAGTAAATACCATGGACATTTTTGTTGAAATAAAAGTTATAAATGTCTACCTGAGGCATATTCAATATGTTTTCTACTGAAATTGAAGGCAAAATAATTCCTCATTAAGAAATTAGAAAAGTTTTATTTCTGCCTTTCTTTCGACAAAAATCGCTCTAAAGTGAAATTTTCGAAGGATTTTTGTAAAGAGCAACTGCTAACAAATCATTCAAACCAAAGAAACATTTTTTGTTTAATAAAACAAAAAATTTTATTCGATTTAAATTTTCAAGTGTTCTACTGTTTTAAAGATTTTCAAAATCAATAAAACAGGTCTTAACTCAAGATAATAACTTAACAGAAACAATTTATAATGCGTTGGAGTGAGAAAAATTGTTAATAATATTGTAAACAGAAAATAACAACTTTTGGAGAAAAATCACTCGACAGTTCTATTTCCAACGAGTTTTGATGTATTTTTTTTTTAATTCTGTAAAGTTTCTAAGCATAACGAGCAACTGATAATGCATGATTCAAACGAAAGCAACATTTTTTGTTTGATAAAAAATACATTTTTAATTTCTATTTAACTTTTTAAGAGTGTCACTGTTGTAAGACTTGTTAAAAATCGGTAAATAGATCTTTAATCGGTATGAAAACTTTAAAGAAAAAATTGATACATGTTGGAGTAAGAAAAAAAAATCGTTTATTATGTTCAAAAGAAATTGATGAAAGAGAGTAATTTTTTCCTTAACTTGCCATGATTATTTGTTGAAATTCGTTGCTTGCGTATAAAATTTGAAAAACATGTGTGATTATGATTAAATAATTGCTGCTGCTCGTTTTCAATTATTTAAATAACGAATACACGGAAAAAATTATCAATGAGTCCTTGTTTGTCCTTTGTATTTAGTATTTTGACAAAACATTTTATTTACACAATTCTTCAAAATAAATGCCCATATTTACGATGCTGCAGTGAATGGACTTAATTGTTTTTTTGAAATCGACTAAACAATATGTGATAATTATTTCTAAAAATTCTATAAACAAACATTTCAATCTTTTTCAGTGAATAGTCTAATTTTCTTTAACGAGCGAAGATAATATTGAGCCGCATAACAAAATAAAATTTTGCTAATATCTTAATGATAATTTATTTTTTATAATTATTTTCGTATGTGGAAAATGTATTTATACCTTTCTAAACAAATTTTTTCCTTGTAAGGTTTTTTGTTTCTCAAAATTTTCCTAGTATCTTAAAGATATGTATGCATGAATTACGAAGAATCTTAGGTTAAAACTTATCGCTTTTGTTTAAACAAAACTGACCATATATAAGTTACTCTAACAGTCGTTACGAGCCATCAAGAAAATTTCCTGTAAATTTTAATAAAAAATTCAAACAATTGGCTGAATCACGGCGAGTAGAAGTAACAAATAAAAAAAGTTTGGTGTTGTAAAAAATAAGTTTTTTGGGTTTACTTTTTTGAAACGTGTCAAGGAGCCAAAGCCATTTAATCAGACAAATATCTATAGAAAGTTATAGAAGTCGGCCCCTCAATTGTGAAACGGTATAAAATGTAGTCGTTTTTCTTATCTTTATTTGTGTTGTCTTATGGCATACAACATTAATTACGATTGAAAATAATACCACTTTCTGGAGAGAAAAAAAACTGTTCTAACCCTCTGAAAGTAAAATAAATCTACTTTCTGAGCGAGCCTAATCTAATAATCCTGGACTAAATCCAGTTGTCAACAGCACTTAGGAAAGCCTCCTGGGCGTCGAAATTTCCTCCCGCAATTTGTTTGATCAAGAATTTGAACCCTCAAAAATTTGTAACGGTTGTGAGCACTAGGACCGCCAGTAATTTCCTCTTCATAATTCACTACAGCCAACAATTTTTAACCTAGTTCGATGTGTAAAAAAAAAATGTTCAGCAGCTTTAAATTTCAACTATTTGGTTAAAAATGCAACTATACTATTGATCATACTTCTTATTGTTTAAAACTTCAACTATGTTTTTATTATTTTATTATTATATATTATACATTATTAATATTTGTTTACGAAAATCTGAGAAATTTAAAATGTCACATATTGAATTCAATATTTTATTAACATTATTGTTTTATTTAAAGAAATATATTCTTATAATTTTCCCCTACATTCATGAAAAATTACTATATTTCCGCTGCTTTGAGGGGTAGGGGTAAATAGCACAACATTGTTATCTTAGTTTATAGACAGCTCCTAATATGTGGACACTCCCTGAGAACAATAAAAAAATAATTTATAGGCGTTATTGTGTATTTAATTCTGAGTATTTCTAAACAAAAAAAAAACATCGCAATCGATTAAGCAATCCCCAATCTGGACCACTGTATTGACTGCATTGTTTGTAAAATGACCTTAAGTAAATTTTAGGCAGATGGGAGAAATTGTTGCAAAATAGCGAGAAGGAGGGTGGAAGAGGGTTGGATTTTGGAAGGGGAAAGAATATTTCCGAAACGTGGTAAATACGAAGGGTCGTGAGTTTTGGGTCATTGATCCAGAATACCGAGACAATCCAAGTAATGTACGAATCTGACTCATCTCAGAGGATGACGGGCGATAAGGGGACAGGCCACGGGATAAGTAAACGATGCTGCTGCTGCTGAAAAGACACAAAACTCCCACTGAAAACTCTTTGCAAGGGTGCGGAGTTATAGTCTCTCAACCAATAGCTCTCTGCTGAACTTGAATCAATAGTATTTTCCTTCCACTAGAATCTTTCTCTACAATAGCGAGTTTTTTATTGCGCTTTTTTATTGTGTCATACACAAGAAACAAAGGACTATCATTCTAAAAATATTTTTATTATTCAAAATGGGGTTTTATTATTCAAGATTGTTTCTTTTCAGCAAATTTCAGAAAGTCAGATAAAGTCCAGAAATATAAAACTGGTTAGGGAATGTTAGGGAAAACCTGGCGCAGAGTCAGGGAATTTTCGATAAATTAAAGTTGAAGTTCATTTCCTTATCTTGTTGACAATTTAATAAATTTCCTTTAAAAGATATTCTTTTTGACTGAAAATTCAACTGTTTAGTTGAAAATTCGGCTTTTTAGATTGAATATTTATCTGCTTTGATAGATATTTTTTTCTTAAAAATCTCAACTATTCGTTTTAAAATGTATCTACTGCAGTTGAATATTAAACTATTCGGTGAAAAACAACTGCATTTTGTTGCAAACTTGTATTTTTTGATATCTTCTTATCTACATGGCGACTAATTCACCTTTTTGGATGAAAATTAATTTCTTTAGTTAAAAATTTAACCATTAAGTTCAGAATTCCATAAATTCAAATATTTGATTAAAAATCACGTATCGGGATAAATTAGACAAGTTGATGAATGTAAAGAGCAGTTCTTTTTTAACATAATTGGTTATTATTTTAACCATTTTCATTTGTTTAGACAATTTTTTCTCCCTAAAATCGTAAAAAGTTATTATTTTTTGATAATAATAACACAATTGAAAAATTTTGCGAACAATATATTTTAAAATGATATTTGGTAATTATATAAACCATTTTTCCCCTAAAGCGAGAAAATTGATTATTTTCTGAAATTAATTACACAATTAGCCAATCTTTAAAGTAGTATTTGTTCTAAAGGATATACAGAAATTTTTTAAGCAATTTCAATTTGTCTAAACAATTGTCATTCGTTAAAAACATTTTTTTCTCTCCATGTCGTGAAATTATTCTTTCCTACAATTACATTTAACTGCTCTGAGTAAAGTATAGTGTTTTTTTTTTCTTATAATCACCCCCGTGGATAATTGGTGATTTTGAGAAGAAAAATACTATACTTTAGTTAAAGCAGTTATATACGTTCTGAGATAAGGAAATACTGAATACTACGCGACATAGCGTAAGAGATTCGAAAAATATATACTTTCCTATGAGCATGTGCAAGTGAGCGATCATTAGTTGTTTAAATAATTGCGAAATACCTTAAGCAAAAAAAATATCATTCTTAACATTCATGAAGTGTATCACTAATTCTAGAAAATCACGTTTGTTGGTTCACAGGGGAAAAATCGTTTAAATAAGAAAATTTTGTTTAAATGATAACCAAATATCCTTTAAAAATAAATTGCTCCCGAAATTCTCTGTTTTTCTCATTGTTTCCAGAAAGTAACTTTTTACGATATTAGGCAAAAAATTGTTCAAGCAAATGAAAATTGTTTTAATAATTACCGAATATGTTGAAGAAGAACTACTACTCTTGACATTGTTCAATTTTCTATAATTTATCCCGAATGATAATAACTTCTCACGATTTACAGAAGGAAATAATTGTTTCCGGGTAAAATATAAGGGGTGTCAAATTAAAAATTAGTGAGTGGAAATCATTCCTTCAATACTGCTTAAGAGGTGATTATATTTCAATTCATAAAAAGTTTATATCAAGTACTTTTTTTAAAATTATTTTTAATTGAGCTTTTCCATTTAAAACCCTATGTTAAATTCAAAAGCGCGGAAGCACGGTTCAGCTTTTAAAAAATACGGAATTTCGTTCTCAAGAAAAAGAAAAAATTGCATCCCCCCACCCGATTTGGGACCAAAAATTGAAACTCGAATTCTTACAGATATAAATTTGGACTACCCCATGCGGAAATATTATATATAGTTTATATATAGTGTGAATTATTATATATAATATTGATTTTTTAAATACATTTTTTGTAAAAAGCAAATGAATATTATATATGAAACTTTGCACTATATAAACTATATATACTATTTCCGCCTGGGACCCTAGTTCTCTAGATTCAGGTTTTAGGTACACTGTGAGTCTGGTTTACCAGTGTATTTAAGTAGGGTTCGATTCCTTAGGGGGACGATTTTTCAAAGCTTTTAAGTGTGTGATTATATGTGTAAGTCACTGCGCGTGCACTTGTTTAATAATAAACGTAAATTAAGTACAGTAATCATATATAAAATAACTTATTACTTTTCATAGCGCACGACATTTTGCACCATTTTTGTTGTCGAAAGTTTCGAAGTAATCTATTTATAAATCTTAAATACCTTCCTAGACGAATAGTAAGTAGTCCATCCTAATATTTGAAATTGTTCTTCCTACACATTTAAAAAGTCGATTTTACGAACCAGAATGCAAATAGTATATTTTACCAAATCCAGCATAGTCAAAATTGCGCTTCAATTTATGATAGCTAGAGCTTCTAGTTTAGAGAGTTCTTCTAACGATCCACTTTTTTCCGTGTATGTGTATATTTTGCAAAGAAACTTTTAGGAAAATATTTCCCTGAAAGCTTTTGCTTCAAATATGTGTCTAGCACGAAAAAATTGGTATGTACGTTTTCCGAGAATGAAAAAAAAATCAAAATAAAAAAATATGCAAGAATTATTATTGATTTGATCTATATTTTCGTAGAACTTTTATTTAAAACACGTTATAATGTTATGCAGTTTTAATTAACCATGCGTCTTTATGATTTTTGGTACGCATTTTAAAAATGTATTTGATTCTAGTTGG
The DNA here is from genome assembly GCA_010014905.2 of Druon quercuslanigerum. Classification (NCBI taxonomy): domain Eukaryota; kingdom Metazoa; phylum Arthropoda; class Insecta; order Hymenoptera; family Cynipidae; genus Druon; species Druon quercuslanigerum. The sequence goes on from JAAAKG020122518.1 coordinate 14,736, forward strand.
AATATTTGATGAAGTATTGTTAACCAGAGACTTAATATAATCGGAATCAATTTTCAATTTGAATTCATGAATTTCATTGTTATCCAGTTCTCTGAAAATGAATGTTTCAGATGAATGTGTAATCGAAAAGTGATTTAATTTTGAAAATATCTCGAACAATCAAAGGTTGTACAAAATATTACAGTGATATGTGATTTAATCAACATATATTTTTTCACTCAGATTCTCGTAATTATTGTAAACTTTAATGCTGTTTCTCAAATTATGTATAACTCTGGAATACTTTACTGTTAGAATGGTTGGTTTCGATTGACATTTTGTTGTTTTACAGTTCCAATAACTCCTTACATTTTCAAATACAAATTAAAATAAGAGAAATTACGAATTACTAATTTTACGCTGGAAATTTATACGCCTTTTTTACAATTTTCGGATGAAAAAAATTGTTTAATATAACATTTCTATCGTTAATATCGTGTTTAAATCGTTTAAAATCGAAAATTTTTGTGTAATTTGTAAGGGTTTTTTCTATTCGGTTATTTATCAAATAATTTAAGAACTAGGTGGTGAAAAAAACTTGCGTCTAGTATCATAACAGAATATTTTTTTTCCTTAGTGGTCAGTTTTGATTAAAATATTTAACTGTGAACTACTCTTAAAAATTAAATCACTAAAACACTAAATTAATTTCAAGCAATGTATGTATTTAGTGAAAGAATAAATACATATTTTTGTTTTATTTAAAAAGAAGCTTAAACCATGGTTTTGGGGCCTTAACAACCCAAAGATTATTTAAACTATTATCAGGTCTTGAATCGTGCGCCTTTTACTACTTTTATCGACTTCAAAACAAAATGCGACTAATTGACTTTTTCGATTTTCCTCAGCCGTTCGGTATATTTATTTTCTAATTTTTCCACGATGAAATTTAAAAAATTTTAATTTTAAATTTGGAAAAATGTAACATTTTAATTGAGAACGTTTAGAATCGATTAATTTAAAATTCAATTACAGACTTCAAGCTGTTTCTGCTATCCTGCCTTTTCACCTTTTTCTCATATTTTAACTGAAATGCGAATTGAGTTAGTAGAACCCAAAACGAAAATTCTTTTATTGAAAGTCTGTTTAATTTTTATTAAAAATTTTTTGTTAAAAAATTAATTACTGCGTTGTTTTTGAATCAATCTTGTTTTTTTTAGAAAATTTGACAAATTGGTTGAACATTCATCTTTTTATTAAAAATGCAACAGCTTGGTCCAAAATTATTCTGTTTTGATTGATGATTCAAATAACTTGCTTAAAATTCGTCTTTTTGGTTGAATTTAACGTTTTTTAAAATTTGAAATTAAAATGTTATTTTATTGAATTATTAAAAACTATTACATTGTTTGTTGAGAATTTTTTTCGCCATTGAAAAATCAACTACTTGAGTTTAAAGGTGAACTACTTTTTAAACATTTCTTTCTTTTTGAAGATTCATAATTTTAGTTCAAAATTCAAGCATTATTTGTAAATTAACGTTTTTGTTTTTGTGGAAATTTTACTATTTGGATAAAAATAAAACTATTTATTTAAAAATTCAAAGAATATTTTGGAAAACTAGTTCTTTGGTGTAAAATTAATTTTATTGGCAGAAAAGTAGCTATTCTATTTGCAGTTGACAATTTTTCTTTTATAATTTGAAAATCCAACCATTTGGCAGAAAATTCATACTTTGATTCATGTTATCTTATTTAGTTTGAACTCTTTCGTTGCATCTTTCTTGACTAAAAATTAACTCTTTTTTCAAAAATTGTTCTTTTCCGGTTTGAAAGTCCACTTTTTATAATAAATTCGACTTTTTTTAATTAAACTGGTTGATAATTCTTTTATGGTCATTGAAAATTATTTGTTTTTTTTAAGATGAAAATTTAACTATTCAATTCTTTGTTATAATCCTCGCTTTCTTTATTTGAAAATGCAACCATTTGGTTGAAAACGTATGCATTTTATTCGAAATTCATGTATTTTATTGAAAATTCGTCTATTGGTAGAAAAGTAATCATCTTGGTTGAAAAATCAGCTATGTAGACTGAAATTTAGCTATTCGGTAAAAAATTCAAATATTTGGTTGAAAACATAATTATTTTTTTAAAGTCACATTTTTGTATTAAAAATTATGCTTTTATGGTAGAAAAGTCATATTTTCAACTGAAAATTAATCTCTCTTCGCTGAAAACTATTTTTTTCCCCATTTGGAAGACCACAGTTTAGCCCCGGCCCTCTCCCCGAAAATGTAAAGGAACCCTACATTTTCTTAAGGGGTCTACCCAGTAACTCACGCTATTTTCGCGACTTTTTTTAGAATATGTGTGAATATTGTGATGTGTGATTCATTAGACTTAGTAAATGCACTCTTGAAATACAATAAACAATTTTTTAAATTCATTTTATGCAGTTTTTATACTGGAAAATGTCAGTCGAAAGTAACGCCTCGAAAAATAAGTAGGTCCCCCTTGTTGATAAAATCTCGAAGCAGGGTTATCTGAAACTAAAAAATCAAAAAGTTTTAACTTCAGTATGACAATAGCTATGTCCCCTATGAATGTTTTTTAATTATGTTAAAAAATAACTACAAATTTTTTCGAAAAACTGTGAAAAAACGCGCTCTTTATTTTTTTTTTTCGTTTATATTTATACATAATCTAAAAACAAATCGCGAAAATAACGTTTGTTTCAAGATGAGATACTAGGTAGACCACTTAAAACAGGGGCAATAGAGTGGTTTTTCATAAAAATGGGGAATAATAGGAGAATAAATTATTTAAAAAAATGAATTTTAGAAAAGACGATTTTTCCGAAACATAGTTGCATTATCAACTCGATAAGTAAAATTTAAATAAAAGTTCATTATCAACCAAGAAAGATGACGTTTCTGCCATGAAAAGTAGATTTTCAACAAAAAAATTTTTAACCAGTTAAATTAAACGAAAAAATTAAATTTTAAACAAAATATTTGATTGCTCAACCAAAATGACAATTTTTCAATCAATAAAAATTAACTTAAAATCAAGTAGATGAATTTTCATCTAAAATGTATCATTTTGAAGAAAAATGGAATCGTCAAATTTGTACATTAAAAAATTATTTTTTGGCAAAAAAAGTTGAATTTCTAACCAGTTTAATTAAACCAAGGAAGTACAATATTAACCAAATAGTTAAATTATCAACTAAAAAGACAAATATTTAACAAAATACATGAATTTTCTACCAAATGGTTAGTTTCTTAACTTATGAATGATAACATATATCATTCAAAGCGAGAGACTTTCACCTTTCACGTGTACCTGCCTAGAATTTTCTGCGATTTTTTTTGAATGAGTAATGAGCGTTCAAAGTGAGGGTCGCGTGCTTTTTACGCCGACTTTAGGTACATTGTGTTACCTCCACCTTCCGCCAACATGTTGCCAAACGTAGTTTTTTGCGGGCCCCCTCGACCCCCTAAAATAGGTCATTCAATAAAATTAATATCAATAAAACAAAAATAAGTGAAAGTAAAGTTTGGGGCATATCAATGCACCCCCTAATAAATGATTGAATATCCGTGAAGAAAAAGGACAATTTTAGACACAATACATCGAGTTTGAATAATTTTGTGGCAGAGGGGACTGTGGGCTTACATAATTTAAATTACTGCTATAGAAATTTATTGATCGAATTATGTGACGATATCACTGGTGGAGATATTTAATGGCACGCCCGCCCCCTAATTGAGATAAATTCTCGTGTGTTGCAACGTGACTTACGTGATAATTTATCGATTTCCCCTTGTTTTCTAGGATTCTGTTCGGGCTTGAGGGAGGTTCGGATTCAGGTGCCAGTTGCAGTGAAAAAAGGGGAGTCAGCCACGTTAAATTGTTGGTATGACACCGAAGGAGATCCTCTCTACATCGTTAAGTGGTATAAAGCGAGAAGTGAGTTCTATCGGTTTGCGCCCAAGGAGACTCCGGCCATCAAGACTTTCCGCATCGGGAGTCTGAGGGTGAACGTAAGTGACTCAAAACGAACGACCAGGGGAAAGATCGAAAGTCATGGTGAGGGAAAAACTAGGGTGGCCTGGCGGTAATAATTCTGTTAGGAATTAGGATGCTACAAGGATTCCCCAGCCTTTGTATTAATCTTTGCGACTCACTGCAAGGGGATGTTCAAACTTTTACTAAGTCTTATTCAGAGACGACAAACAACAGAATAAATTTTAACAGCAAATTTTGGGAAAATTTCTGCTCTGTCAAGGATTAGAAATTCAGTCTCTGTATTTCAGAATCTGCGCTCGTTTCCATGAATCACTATATTCCCCCTTTTCAGGGAATCCCTCTTGTTTCTCTGTTTTTAAGAAATATCTCCTTTTTCCCGTTTTTATCAATTTTTTTCGAAATAGAGCCCAATAAAAAAATCAAACTAGTTTTGGTTGAAAATTGTTTTTTTTTTTTTAGAAATTGTTGATATCTTGTAGGTACGCAGTTTTACATTTAGAAGCATTATTCTTTGATTAATATCTCAGATGTGAAATTATAAAATTACTTAATTTTAAATTTAACTTTGATTCAATTTTATTAATAACTATTGATAAATCTTGCAATAATCCTAGCACATTGTTTTATTTCAGCGAAGTACCAAAAATTTTTAGTTTCTTATTTTTAAAATTTATCTGTTTATACGAAAAATAAAATTGAACACAATTTTTTATGGCAGAGAAATAATGTTAGATTATCGAAAACGTTGTAGTTGGCAATATTTTTTAATGTATTCTTCAAAATGTAAGTTATTCTTCAACCATTGTATTGTGACGTCATTTGGTAAAAAATATTGACATTGGCGACAGACGCAGCTAAGTGATAAATATCGCTGTTGTAAAGTTACTAAATTGACAAAAAGACTTTTTCCATTAAAAAATATATTGAAAAAAAAGAAATGTTTCTTTAATGAAAAACTTTTGTATTTATATTTTATTTTATTATTATTTATTTATTTTTATTATTATTTTTTAAATAAATTAGTGTACGGAAACTTATGATTTTGAATGAAAGCTTCATATATATGTATCCAAATTTGATGTCTGTTGAAGAAATGTATCTTAATTAATCAGAAGTAGTGTAATAATGTTATTACAGAATACTTTAAAAATTATTGCCAACTACAACATTTTTTATAATCTAAAATTATTTCTCTGCCATAAAAAATTGGGTTGCATTTTATTTTTCGTATAAACAGATAAATTTTAAAAATAACAAACTAAACATTTGTTGTACTTCGCCAAAATATATATTCGCCAATATATATAAATTAGGTAATTTTATAATTTCACATCTGAGATATTAATCAAAGAATAATGCTTCTAAATTGAAAACTGTGTACCTACAAGATATCATGTAATTTTCGCAGACTTAATAAAACTGACTGATGAGGGCCCCCATTGTGTGCTGAAACGTTTGAAACAACTTCATTAGTTTCAATTAACCTGACCCTAAAGCCAACAACTTACATCAACAATTTCTAAAAAAATTATTATTGAGGGTCAATATAATCCCCCAGCGATTATTATTTTTTTATTTAAAAAGTCTAACATTATTATTAGTTTCGTTGGAAATTGAATTACTTTGTTGAAAATTCAACTATTTTGTGCAGAGGTCATCTTTATTCAGCTTTGCTGTTGAAAATTCTTATTTATGGATGTGAAATTGATTTTTCCTGGTAAAAAGAAAACTTTTTGGGTTTAATATTCGTCTTTTTGGGCTTAAAAATTAGCATTGTTGGCATTAAAGATTAAACAATTTGGTTGATATTTTTTTCTTGACTAAACAATCTTTCTTGGCTGCAAATTCATATCTTTGATTGAAAATTCGTCTTTTTGGTTTGAAACTTAATCCCTTTTGTTATAAATTGCATATTGTTGGTTATACAATTTTTTTGTTTTATTTAAGGAATGTTAATTATTTCTTTTTTTGGGTTGAAAATTCAAATATTGCGTTAGAAGGTTTTGGGTTAAAATTGAACAATTAGGTTGAACTTTTTTTTATTGAGGCCTCTTTCTTGGTATAAAACTCATCTCTTTGATTGAAAATTGATCTATTGTATAAGAAAGTTTTTTTAAAATTCAACAATTTGGTTGATTTTTTTTTGACAGAGATCTTTTTCTTGTCATAAAACTCATCTTTTTTATTGAATAATCGCCTTTTCGGTTTAAATCTTCATCTTTTTTGGTAGAAATTTGATCTTTTTCCTAAAAAATGCAATTATTTGGTTGAAAATTAATCTACTTTTGTTGAGAATTTGTCTTGTTTGGTTGAATTTTACTATGTTTCATTCAAAATTAAATTATTATTTTGGTTCAAATATCAGCTGTAACATTTTTTTGGGGGGATTTTATTTGTAGAAAATTAATCTTTTTGGTGGAAAAACTATTTTTCCGGTTGAAAATTCATTTATTTGGATACAACTTAATCTATTTTGTTAAAAATGCAATTCCTTTAATTGAAATGCTAGCAATTTAAAGCTTTTTAGATTGAATTTACAGTAGATATATTAATTTTATTCAATAATATTTTTCCTCTATTTGCGTTAAAAATCTGCTTATTGCCTTGTTTTATTATTTTAAAAATTATCTTTTTTGGTTGAAATTTCGTCTTTTTGGTCCATAATTCAATTATTTTTTTATTAATTATAATTATAATATAAAAAAATAATTATAAAAACTTGTACTTGATAGAAACTTAAGTTTGTGTTGAAATTTCATATTTTCTAGTTAAAACTTATTCTCTTTCCATAAAAAATTTCATTTTTGATTAAAAATTCCACTATTTGGTTGTAAATTAATCTGTTTTCGTTGAAAATTTATTTATTACATTTATATATTTGGACAAAAATTCAACTATTTTGGTAGCAAATTCAACTGTTTGGTAAAAAATTAAAAATTTTGTTGAAAATTTGTCCTTTTGGATTAAAAATTTATGTTTCACGGTAAAGAGTCCTTTCCTCGTTTGAAAATTTCACTATTTTGTTAATAAGTTATGCTTTTTGTTAAAAGTTCGTCTTAGCTAGTAGTAAATTCTTGTCTATTGTTTGATAGGTAAATTATTTTGTTGAAAATGAAATATATTTTGTTAGAAAATTTATCTTTCATAGTAACAAAGTCCTCTTTTTTCGTTGAAAATTTGTTCTATTAGGTTGAACATCCAACTATTTTGTTGAAAAGTCATCTCTTTTGGTAGAAAATTCAGTTTTTTGTTTCAAAATTTAATTATTTTCTTGACAATGCAATATATTTTGGTAGAAAATTTAACTTTTTGATAACAAGTTACATTTTTATTGGAAGTTCGTCATTTTTGAATTAAAAATTCATCTTTTATGGTAAAAAAGTCCTTTTTCTGGGTAAAAATTCGTTTTTTTAGGTTGCAAATTCAACTGCTTTCTTAAAAGGTTATGATTTTTGTTGAAACTTAATCTCTTTTGGTGGAAAATTCAGTTTTTTGTTTTAAAATTCAATTATTTTGTTGAAATTGCAATATATTTTGATAGAAAATTTAACTTTTTGGTAAAAAGTTACATTTTTTTGGAAATTCGTCCTTTTGGATTGAAAATTCATCTTTTATGGTTAAAAAGTCCTTTTTCTGTGTAAAAATTCGTTTTTTTAGGTTGCAAATTCAACTGCTTTCTTAAAAGGTTTTAATTTTTGTTGAGACTTAATCTCTTGTGGTGGAAAATGCATATTTTTTGATTGAAAATTAAATTACTTTGTTGAAAATCCAATATATTTCGACTTTCAATCATAGAAATGTAAAGCTTTCATATTAAATTCTATATGGTATAACCACCACTGTTATTGTCCTATTTTCTTGAAAAATCACCCTATTACCCCCGTTTTAAGAGCATTTTAGACTGTATGCCTGTAATCTGAAACAGTGAAATTTCAATGAGAATTCAGTAACTGCACTTCTGGCTATTTGCTGTGGATTTTCCCTTAAAGTATTTTATTTTATTTATCTAACGGGCAGCAGACATCTATGAAAGACATGTAACAAAAATCTAACAAACAACTAACAGATATAGTAAAGTTTAAAAATAAGCATTATTTTGAAGGTTAACTACTTCGAGGAAAATGATGGCTATGCCTAAAAGGCGGCATCATTGACCCTCCTTGAGAGAGAAATGAGTGAAAAATATTCCCTTTTTCGTATGAAATCAATATTTGGAATAAGATCTAACCGTAAAGTATAGAGAATTTGGGGGAAATAGAATTTCTGAAGATAATATCGAAGTTTTCAAATGGCCAAGACGGAGTTCCTGGATGTCATCTTGGAAGGTTTTATTTCTGATGGCGAACTCGGAAAGCTTTAAAATCCGAAATGAATTCTATTGGAAACAATTGAGAGGATCTTTCACTTCTTGTAAAAGATCAAACTTTTCTAAATGAAAGAATTATTTTCTTATTATTTATTAGGATTCATTAAAAAAGAGGACTTTCAAAAAGAACTTGCAAAGTTTATGATGGGGCATTTTCTATATCTCTGACGTCATACAATCAGTACTACGGTAATAGTCCGCTTTTGAAAAAATTAAAAGTTACCAAATTTGCATTATTTCTCAATATTAACATTTTTTTTTATCTAGCAGGTATACGTATCTTATCATTTCGCACAATGGCAGAATCATAATATTAAATCTTTTTTTTAAATAATTTTAAAATCAAAATCCATTTAATAATATTCCAAAATTCTAAAATATATTTTTCTAATTCTTAAACTTAGAAATGCTTTTCTGTAATAAATATTTCAAAATTTCAGATTTTTGCGACCATCTAAAGTTTTAAGTTAGAATGCTATCGATATCAGTCAGTAATTTCCGAGGTAATTTCTAGTTTTAAAGTTTTATATCTGAAATTTTAAGTCATTAAAAAGTTTTAAAACTTTTATATTGAAAATTTTTAAGATTACTGAGTTTAAAATTTAAATTTGGGGCATTTGGTATCTCTCTGACGTCACACAATCAGTACTACGGTAATATGCCGCTTTTGAAAAAATTAAAAGTTACCAAATTTGCATTATTTTTCAGCATTAACATTTTTTCTTATCTAGCAGGTATACGTATTTTACCATTTCGCACAATGTCAGAATCATAACATTAAATATTTTTTTAAACTAATTTTAAAATCAAAATCCATTTAATAATATTCCAAAATTCTAAAATATATATTTCTAATTCTTAAACTTAGAAATGCTTTTCTGTAATAAATATTTCAAAATTTCAGATTTTTGTGACCATCTAAAGTTTTAAGTTAGAATGCTATCGATATCAGTCAGTAATTTCCGAGGTATTTTCCAGTTTTAAAGTTTTATGTCTGAAATTGTAATTCATTAAAAAGTTTAAAACTTCCATATTGAAAATTTTGAAGTTTACTGAGTTTCAAATTAAAATTTTGGAAAGGGGATGAACTAAAGATAGAAGCGCTCGATATAAGACAAGCGATGAAGAAAATTTATATAGTTGAAAACTAGCTACATTTACTTATTTTAATATAAAGAATGCAAACTTGAGCTAATTAAATTTGAAAGCGAACTAATGAAAGCAGTTTCAAACTTTATTTATATAAATTAAACAACTTTTAATTTTTACATCTTGAAGAATTCAATAATTAGGTTCTATGTATAATGCTGCATTTTGTTAGCGCTAAATATTTAAGAAAATTTAATTTAATATTGGATCAGAAGTGTCAAAAGTTGCACAATTTATAAGTTAAATCATTTAAGATTGCTCTGCTTTTAGATACATACAGAGAAATAAACTTTAAATTAATAATGTATACGTTTAAACGATATTAAATTATCATTTAAAAGCTTATAATTGTATACAAACCCCTGTGTAAACTCATTTAAAAAGTTATTTTAATTTCAAATTGTTCATTAGATAGAATTCTTGTACATTTTCACTGTTTTTAGTCATGGCAAATATCCTCTTATATCCATAAACAAATCAATATTCTTTCTCAGAAATTCGAAAATCTGTTTGCTTGATATTGATTTACTAAACAAAATTACAAATATGTAAAAAGATTCCTATTCAAATTTGTATGCGAAAAATAATCATCATGACTTTTGTGACCAAACTCGCAGAAAAAGTAGGCATAATTGTTTAACCGAGGATAAATTTATTTTGCAGGAAGCTAAGAGCAATGCAACTCAAGTTACTCTTGTTGACTTGAATTCTGATGCTGCAGGCCTTTACAGTTGTGAAGTATCCGCTGACGCACCCTCATTTCATACCGCGATAGTTTATGGTGCTATGGATATAGTCGGTAAGAATTTCCTTCCCTTATTTCTTTTTTATTCATTTTTTTTCATTTTTATTAAAGCTTAATATCAAAAAATGACTTAGCCCTGTTTTATTAACTAAACAAATTAGTCACACTAGGCACTATGTATTTAAAAAATGGGTTTCGTAGATCTTATTATCTTATTCTTCCAGTCTCCTCCTACAATTACCCACCGCTCAATTCCCCTACTTTTCCTACTATCCCTCCCCTTACTTCTCCTCTCAAGCCCTCTCTCTTACTCTCCACACTTACCCTTTTTTCTCTACGTCCCCTTAAGGATATGTACCAGACTGTCACGTGACTAATTCTTTGAAACGAACTTACTTATAAAATAATAACTCTAATAAATTTTCTGTACCAAATAGAAGCAAAAGAAAACAATATGAACATCTCTCTAGTATGGAAAATTAATTGAAATTTTTACATTCTGAGTAAGTTCGTTTAAAAGTACTGGTCACGTGACAGGGTGCTGCATGCTGTTAAGGGAAAAAAGTACGACGGGCGAATGAAAAGACACTCGACGGAAACTATTAGGGGTTTCTGCCCGGGGCCACAGAGAGGAAAAAACATGTCTCTGTGGACAAATCAATTTTCAGCCTATAATATTTATTCGATTTAGAAGTTTGCACCTCAAGAAAAAGATTGTTATATTTCGGCAAGATTTGTGTGTTTTAATTTTTCCTAAAAAATGTGGTTGATTTTTTATTTAACGACAAAATTGACACGTTTTTTTGAACTTTTCAGAATTAACATTATTTTTATTTTCAGATTTATCAAGCAAGGTCTTATTTATCTGATAAAACTATCTAGAAATAATGTGCAGTAGGTCAAAATAATTTAAAGAAAATATTTTTTGCGTTGCATACTATATATACTATATCAGATTTTGGGCATTTTTCAACCAATGGTTTCAATTTTTTACGGAATCAGCCAAGAATGTCTTTTGAGATCTCTTTACTGTAATGCTTTGCAATTTTACAAGAATCATTTATTAATGTTTTAAACAAATTGAGTTTGGGTATTTTTCAACGAATAGGCTCAATTTTTTACGGAATCAACGAAGAACTTCTTTTCGATGACTTTTCGCTATAATACTTTTCAAATTTACAGCAATTTTTGTTTAATTAAACAATATTCTTAAACAAATTCAGTGTTTGGCTATTTTTGAACGAATACTCTCTATTTTTGTTTACGGAATCGACTAATCACGTCTTTCCAATAAATGTTCACTATGATACTTTCTAAATTGACAACAATATTATGAATCAGTTAAACAATAAAAGTATCTTAGCAAGAATTTATCTGAACGAGATTCTTAGTCGATTCCGTAAAGAAAAATTGGCTATATTCGTTAAAAAATACTCAAATTCTCAATTTGTTTATGAATATTAGTTAACTAGTTAAAAATTGTTTTTAATTTAGAAACTATCCTAGCGAAGAGTGATCGCAAAGACATTCTTAGTTGGTTCCGTAAAAAATTGAGCTTATTTGTTGAAAATTAGCCAAAAGACTTTATTTATGAAAAGTCTTTAAATTATTAATAATTATTTTAATATGCAAACTATGATAGTATAGAGTTATAAAAAACATATTTTTACTTGATTCCAAAAAAATAGGCCTATTCAATAAAAAATAGCTAAATTCAGAATTTGTTATGAAAATATTAAAATATTAAAAATTTTTGTAAATCTGTAAACAATCGTAATAAGGAGTTGCAGAAAATAAATTCTTAGTTTATTACTTTAAAAAAGAGGCTTATTCGTTGAGAAATAACCGTACTTTGAATTTGTTTATGAACATTGTTTAAATAATTCATCATTCTTATAAATTCTCAGAGTATCATAGCAAAGAGTCATCAGAAACTTATTCTTACTTGATTTCGTAAAAAACATGAGCCTAATTGTTGAAAAATACCCAAACTGTGAATTTGTGTACGAGAACCATTTAAATAATAATAATTATTGTGAACTTAAAAGCATCATAGCAACAAATCATTAGAAAGACATTCCTTGCCAATTCCGTAAAAAATTGAGCGTTTTCTTTAAATAATACTCAAATGCTGAATTTGTTTTATGAAAATTGTTGAAATAATTATTTATTCTTATAAATTTCCCAAATGTCATAGTAGAAAGTCATCGTAAAGTCATTCTTAGTTGATTTCGTAAAAAACTTGACATTATTCGTTGAATAATACCTAAACTGTGAATTTATTTCTAAAAATTGTTTGAATAATTAATTATTTTTGTAAATTTGAATAGTATAATACACAAGAACCATCAGAAGTATATTTTTAGTTGATTCCATAAAAAATTGAGCCTATTCCTTGATAAATATGCAAACTGTGATTTTGTTTATGGAAATTGTTTAAATAATTAATAGTTTTTGTGAATTTAAAATTATTATAGATAAGACTATTATAGATAAAGCATTCTTTGAAAAATAGTCAAATTCTGAATTTGTTTATGAAAATTGTTTGAAGAATTAATTATTCTTGTAAATTTGCAAAGTATCACAGAAAATAATCATCAAAGATATATTCCTAATTGATTCCGTAAAAAATTGAGCCTATACCTTGGTGATTATCCAAAATGTGAATTTGTTTATCATAATTTTTGAAATAATTACCAAATAGCGAAATACCTATTTTTATTTAATCGTGTTGAAACAATAACTGCGCTCACATTTTATACCATAACTCTGGATTTGAATAAGCAAACAGTGCAAATCCCGAAAAGTAACTTTTATTGATTCATTTGTACATAACGTGATAAATAATTTTTTAAATTATTCTCTGAATCTGAATATTTTCAAAAAAGTAGTAATAATGTAAATTAAAAAAAAAATAAAATAAATAGTGCAGGATAAAAATCGAATTTTACACAGGCCTGAGATTCTTAAAAAATAATTTGGTATTATTTGGTTCAAATATACTGAATAACTATACTGAATAACATGTAATATTTTTTCTTAAGGGTATAGTTAGTAGTTACCATAAGAGTGAGTTACGGATCACTTAGACAGTTTTCAAATTCTGGAAAAATGGTTAATTTCAAAAAATGTACCATGGCCTCTATGGCCTGATTGTCCATAAATAAAATTAATTTATCGTCAAAATTGTAAATATTGGATTTTCTACACAATATTACTGCACACAAAATGTTGTAAAGGACTTCTTACTCCATTGATAAAGTTCTGTTATCTCCATTATTTACTGTAGAAATGTTCTCCCTTGTCGCACTGGAGTTATAATTATGACTCTTATTATACCGAAGTCCATTCTTGAAACTTATGAAAAGTTCAACTTATTATTTTATTTTTTTATGCTTAATTGAATAGATAACAATACACAATGTGACATCTTTCGCTTTGTAAAAGATATTAAATCTCATCCCGGCCGATGTCTTTTGTAGATATTATGAAATGTCTTTTTAATGACCATCCCGGACATAGAATTTCATTCCCTGGCTGAAATATTTAGAGAAATTAAATATATTTTTAACATTTTTTTAACTGAATTTGTTTTTCAGAGCTGCCTACACAAACTCCAACTGTGTCGGGAATGCTTCCTAGGTACAAAGTAGGAGACACTGTGAGAGTCACCTGCACATCAGGTAGAAGCAAACCTGCCGCGAATCTTACATGGTTCATCAATGATAGGCCGGTAATAAAAAAATTTAATATTTCTCATAATTACTTTTTTTATAAATATATCATTTAAAATTTTGTATTTCGCTTCCAAATAAATTTTAGAAGGATTTGTAATTGAGGTGCCACAAAGTCGCTTCAGGCGCCAGAAAGTTATAACTGGTTCTACGATCGGGGCTATCAATTCTCGAACGACATACGATAAAACTTTCAAAACGTAATTAATTTTTTCTAAGTTTAATAACCACAATTTGTCTAACTCTGAAAAAATTTAATATTTTTATTTCCTTCTGCATTCTCGGTTATCTAAACTCAAGATTTAATTAGAACTGTGTGATCGAGACAATTCAAGCTAGGTTATATTTTATTTGATTGGCATAAATTTGCGTACGATTAGTCAACATTACGCAAACTGTGTTCGCTCGCGATTATTAGGGCAATCGAATCCCGAATTAGGCAAATTGTACTATCGCCGATTACTGGCAATGAGGTGGGCGCAAATCGACTGTAATATTCTGGACAATGGAGCGGCGATTAGATTCAAGAAGAATATCCGCTCTTCACCTAAAGAATTGTTTTTTCTTTCTTTAAATTCAAACCTTTTTAAATTGTAGAATTTAGATAATAGTGAGATTCGTGCCATATACAAATAAGCTGTATGTTTGTGCAATGAAAACATTCTAATTCTGTAATATAGTTATTTTAATTTGTCTTTAATTATCTTATTATGTCATTCAACGCTTCAAAATTTCAGCATTTTTATAATTTTTCTTATCAAAAATGTTAAAGCTCTTAAAACCCTAAAAAATGTGTTTTCATTTCCAATTTTTTTGAATTAAAAAAAAAGATTTCAGCCTCAATAAGTACAAGAACAAAATTTTATAATTGCGTTAATATATTATTTTTATTTAGGTATAAATTCTTCTATATATTTTTAAATATTTGCAAGTGATACTTTCTCAATTTCATTTGTTTATAATTTCAAGAGATATTAATTTTGATAAGCTATTATTAATTTTTTAAACTGTAAATACTGTAATTAATTTTATAAACATATTTTTGCAGCCTCTCGACCCACAAGTGCGCACATTGAGTCCACTAGATACAAATGAATCTCAGTGGCAAGTAGCAAAAATCACGTTACAGTTTCTCGTAACACACGAACATTTTGCACATGGGAAACTAAAAATACGGTGCAGTGCATCAATATATTCAATATATTGGCAATCCTCAGAAGTAAGTGCAGAAGAAGACAGCCGGTACCAGGTCAATCTGGTACCGGCAGCTACCGCTACAAGATATGGTGACCCCTACTATCAACCACCACCTAATCATCAAACCGGCCAGAAGAAACCTGATGGACAAGTCGACGTCAAAAGTAAGATAAATTCCATTTCATCATTTCCCTTACCATAGGGAAGAAAGTAAAAAATTATTGATTGTTTTAAGTAGTGGACCCTTGCATGAGCTCCTTTACCCTGTTTTACGGTACAATTTTATACGAGCAATTACTAGAATATGGAAGTTAAGCAGGCTAAAGCCGTACACAAATCACGTAAAGTTTTTTGTGTCGGAATTTTGAACCCTTCTTTGGCAGGGTATGTAAGTTTTTAATTTATTTAGAGGACATGCAGAAATTTAGGCGATTTTGGGAGAGGGAGGGTTTGGTAAAATCTTATTGTTTTTTGTGAATTAACAAAGAGGTTCAACTATGAACCAAGTAGTTGAATTTTAAACCAGAAAAGAAGAATTTTCAACCAGAAAAGATAAAATCTCAAAAAAATTTATCCAACATTTTGAATTTTCAATCCAGAAAGACGAGATTTTTACAAAACAGTAGAATATTTAGTAAGAAAATACATACATTTTTAACTAAATTTTTCTACTAAGAAAGACGACTCGTTAACAAATTACATCAATTTACAAACAAATAGTTAAATTTTTAATCTAAAAAAGATCAATTTGTAATCAACAATGAAATAATTTCTTTTTCATTGAAAAAATTATTTTTCAATAAAGAACAAATATTTGACAAAATAGTTGAATTTTTTACCAAACAGTTTAATTTTCAAGTCAAACAAGAGTTTTCTAAAAAAAACAGTTAAATTTCCATCCCGAAAATATGAATTTTCAACAAAAAAGTTAAATTTTCAACCTAATTGTTAAATTATCAGTTAAAAGAAATTAACAAAAAGAATTAATTTTCAATAAAGTAGATGAAATTTCATCCAAAGAGGTGAATTTTCAACCAAAGGCCGTAAGGTTTGATATTTGAACCTCAAAAAAGTTAATTATAAAACAAAAACAAAATTTTTAATAAAATATTTGATTCCTTTACTTTAGAAAATTTATTTCCAACCAAGAAATTGCATTATGAATAAAAAAATTGATTTACTACAGTAAAAAATAATTTTCAATTAAATGGTTCAATTTGCAACCCGAAAAATTCTACTTAAAAAGATTTGTTTTTAACTAAAAAGATCATTTTTCAACAGAAAATGTATAAGTCGATATTTCGACCAAAACAGGTGTAAATTTTCAATTTAGAATAGTTAAATTTAACCAGAAAAGAAAAATTTTCAACAAATCAGTTAAATCCTCAAGTAAACCAAATTATTTTGAAACTAAACTGTTGCATTTTTAACCAAAAAGATTCAATTTTTATTGAAAAAGATGAATCTTTAACAATGTATGAATAAATTAGCAACCAAATACAGTGAGACCCTTCACTAGCGCTCCTTTCTATAGCTTTTCCGAGAATTGACACCGCGTCGCACCAAAACCGGCACAATAGAAGGGTTTCACTGTAGTTGAATTTTCAACTAGTATAATTAATTTTCTACCAAGAAGAACGAATTTTCAACTAAAAGCATACGTTGTTTACTAAATTAAATTTTCAGTTGAAAAAATTAATTTTCAAAAAAAAAAATGAATTTGTAACAAAATATTTAAATTTTCGACTAAAAAATAAATTTATTAACTAAAATGGTGAATCTTTAAGTAACACACTGAATTCTTAGCAAAGTAGTTCAACTTTAATCAATTAATTGAATTTTAAACCAAAAAGAGGAATTCTGAACACCAAATTTCCAATTTTATATTTAAACTAAAAAAGATTTTTGTTGTAAATCAAAAAGAACGGAAT
Organism: Druon quercuslanigerum; assembly: GCA_010014905.2. Classification (NCBI taxonomy): domain Eukaryota; kingdom Metazoa; phylum Arthropoda; class Insecta; order Hymenoptera; family Cynipidae; genus Druon; species Druon quercuslanigerum. The sequence continues at coordinate 31,871 of JAAAKG020122518.1, forward strand.
TCATCCAAGAAAGACGAATTTTAAACAAAATAGTTGAATCTTTATTTAAAACAGACTAATTTTTAACCTAACCTTTATAAAGTCTTAGTTATATTTGATGGTGAGGGTGGTGGGGGAGAGCAAATTTCAGGGTATTTTGCATGTATTATGTATAGTTCATACATAGTGTGAAGTATTATATATAATATTCATTTTTTAAATATATTTTTTGTATGAAAGAAAGAAATATTATGTATAAAACTTCACACTGTGTATAAACTGTACAGGTTTATTTTTTTAACTTGAAACTTTCAAATATCACGAAAAATAGGCACTCTATGAAAAAATGTTATAAATCAAAATTTAATCACTCTGAGGAGTAAATACACTGATGTTAAAATCGGTTACTCTACAGCACCCCCTGTGGGTGAGGGTGGGGGCAAGTGTTTTAATTTTTCGTTACTTAAAAATAGTTAGTTTTTGTTAAAACTCTTTTTTTTTAATGAAAAGTAAATTATTTTGATAGAAAATCTATTTTTGTCTTTAAAAATCAACCATATTTTTTAAAATAACCTTTTTTGGTTCAAAATTCATATTTTTGGGTTAAATATTTAATTGCTGTAATTGTTTATTCAAAGAATCCGAATATGCCATAAAAAATAGGGTTTCCCATTTAAGATTTCGAACTGATATCACCCTGTATATAATTTTTCCGCCGGGTGGGGGGTTCAAACTTCAGATAAACACTTTACACAATTTGGGAGACCACCCTTCCAAAACTGTTTACTTTATTTATGCAATTCTCCTTAAAAGAAAATTTAACATTTCGTGAAAGACCAATAACAAATTTAATCAATCCAATGGAAATACTGGTTTGAAAGATCAATATTCATAAAGATTCGCGGGACTCGCTTCTCTACTTTTTAAGAGTTCGAAACTAAAACGAAGCAGGAGCTCGAATGGAAGAGTAAAAAGTTTCAGCATAAACAGTTTAACATTTGAATCTGAAAATGTGATCTAAAAATATTCTGTCTCATTTAATTTTCCGTGAGTAAAGTATTTATGAATATCATTGCGATGCAAATAAAAACGATTTAAAACTGAAATCTTGCTTCTTAAAGAGATATAAGGTTTTAATTGTCTATGAAATACATAAAATTATATTTAATGTATTTTAAAAGAATAATGGGGTTACTGCAGGTCAGGGAATTCCACAGTCAGGCAAAGGTTTTCTAAGACATCATTCTTTTCGTTATAAATTCAACTGTCTTATTAAAAGTTTGTCTATTTAGAGTGGAAAATCTACTATTTTGTAAAAATTCAACTATTTCGTTCAAAAAAAACTTTTTGTTGCAAAATAATATTTTCAGTTTATAAAGTTAACTGTTTTGTAGACATTTCTTTTTATGGCATGCTAATTTGACAGTTGGGAATAATTTGTTGTTGTTTATTGACTGAAAAGTCTTTCTTGGTTGAAAATGCAAGTCTTCTGTTGAAAATTCGTCTTATTTAATTTAAAATTAAATTTCATATTTTTCGGCTAAAAATGCAACTGAAAATTAATCCATTTTGTTTATGAACTTAACTGTTTTCTTGACAATTCGTACTTTTTTCAAAATTCCAGTATTTGGTTGAAAATTTGTCTTATTTGTTTGAAATTTTATCCACTTGATTAAAAATTGAACTATTTTTTTTAAATTAAATTTTATTTGGTTAAAAGTTAATTTTTTATTTATGTATAAAATTGTTTCTTTTTTAGACTTTTTTTTTAATTGAACTATCTGGTTGAAAATTCATCTGTTTTTTGGCATTTTTTTCATGTACAAGAGTAATCTCATCAGATAAAATTTTATCTTTTGGTTGAAACTTCTTTTCTTTGGATGAAAATATAACTTTTTTAGATCAAAATTGATGTATTTTGTTAAAAATGAGTCTTTTTGGATAACAAAATTGATCAGTTTGGTTGAAAACTCCACTATTTAGTTAAAAATGCACTTTTTGTTGTTAAATATTCATGGCTGTAGTTAAAAAGTCATTTCTTTTGTTGAAAATGTAACTAGTTTGTTAAAAATTGTTTTCTTCTAATTTTTCGTTAATAATGAATTTTTTTACTTTATATGTAAGTATTTAATTTTTGCTTGAAAATTTATCTTTTTTAGTTGAAAATAATTCTTTTTTGTTAAAATTCGTCTTTTTCGGACTGAAAAGTAAATTATTTGGGTAGAAAATATATTTTTAGCTTTAAAAATCAACCATATTTTTTAAAATAACCTTTTTTGTTTCAAGATTCATATTTTTGGGTTAAAAATTTAATTGTCCTGTAGAAAATTCGTTATTTTGGCTTGAAAATTCAACAGTTTGGATTAGATTTTTTCTTTATGCACTGCAGAATCTTTCTTGGTTGAAAATTCAATTCATTTTTTGAATATCTTAATTTTGGTTCGAAAATTGTTCTGTTTTTGCTTGAAAATTGTAATATATTTTGTTGGAAAAATCAACTATTAAACTTTCGTCTAAGAATTATTTAATTTTTTTGTTGAAGATTTATCTTCTTAATTAAAAATTGAGCGTATTTGCTGAAAATTTCATTTTTTGTTGGAAAATTATCTCTTTGAGTAAAAAACTCAATTATTTGGTTGAAAAATCGGGTATTTTGTTGAAAATTGATCTTTCATGATAGAAAATTAATATTTTTGGTTGAAAATTCATCTTTTGGTTGAAAAATCAACTTATAAAAAATTAAATGTTTGAATTAGAGTAGCATTAACACTAACATTAATATTAATATTATCCTTAACATTATTGATCTCCTACTTGTAAGGTATTTTTTATATTTGAAAAAAAATTTAAACGGGTAAATAAAATGAAAAATTGGTCAGGGAATTTTGGAATTGGGATTTTGTTGCAATCCTGAATAACAGTATAAAACATAAAAATATAATGAAATATAATAAAAATTATTTCAGACTTTCTGTAATAAGAAATCGATTATTCTGTCCTCCCACTTGGAAAATAGCAGAAGCAGCATTCATTTCTTATGCATAAGTCTAGCGAGCCATAATTCTTAAAAAGGATATTAGATTTATAATAAAAAGGTGTAATAAATTAGATTAAAACGAAAGATAAAAAAGTTTGTGCAGAAAATAATTTCTTTTAATTTTCATCAAAATGAGACACATCTCTCGTTTTGTGAATAATATAATATTAATTAGTATTTTAAAGTCAATTTCAGTTCTTAATTAAAGAACGAATTGGCATAGAATATAAATGTGTTTTTAAAATTTTCCAATAATAAAAGTTAATTAAACTTTATTAATCAACATCTAATGAATGTCTCATTGATTAAACAAAATATTTGTTTCTTTTTAGTTATTGGCTCATCTGCAATGGGACTGGAGTCGTCGTTGCAATTCATTTTTGGATTGTTGGCGTGTTTGCGACTTGTCATTCATTAAAAAATCTGTATTATACGCGTGCTTTGGAGCTCTTTATATAAATCGACGTGCTTTAAAAAAAAAAGAAAGGGTGCATAAAATTAAGTTAATTCTTCTGCAATACTTAATTCTTGTATAGGCATTAGGGTGTCCTAAAAAAAACATACACATTTTGTAATCATGCACCCAGCAAACTTGTTCTTTTTGGTAAAAAAATAAATGAGTATTTTTGTTTTATTCAAGAAAAAAAGGCGAAAATGCGGTTCTGGGACCCTAAAAAGTCCCAACATGATCATAACTATTAAGTAACATTACTTTTCGTAAAAATAATAAAGTTTTGCCGAAAATACAACTAATGGTACGAAACACAGACGAAAAAAAATTGAACCAATTGGAACAAAAAAATTTTAATAAATTTTACGCGCAATTCTTTAGATACTTTAGTACTTGAATGTCTTGGTACAGTGTAGTATAGCGAAAAATATAATATTTTAAAATTTAGCCCCTAGAAAGGGTAGTTTTTCACGAATAGTAATAGTATTTTTTGGTCTTATTGTGTCAAGTTTTTTTTTCATGAGTTGTATTTCCTTTCAAAATCTTATTTTTTCTACAGAAACTAAGTTGTATTAATAGTTTTAATCATTTTTGGGGTGGTTTAGACGACAGACGGCGTGATAATAAAAAAACATTGTTTTTTTGGACACCCTAATAGACATCGATGGCAGTAGCGAATCAAACTAAGACTATTAATTTTTTATTTCATCTTGGATGATGTATTATAGATCTCAGTGCGTCGTTTTCTGTTATTAATTATGACTGTTAATTTTCTAAAAGCGTTTTATTAGAAGTAAGGCAAGTATGTATATTTATTAAACGACGAGTTCGACATTTTTATATATGCTACTTCCAATAGCGAATTTTCCTACAAGTGCAAACTTCGAAATTAGAACAGAAGTTTTAAAAAAGTGAGAAAAAATGGACTAAGTCGCTGAAAGACTAAACAATATACTGTAAGGGTTGCAGTATCTTATGTACTTATGTCTAAATACCGTCTAAAAAATGTATTATACCACGTTCGTTAACTATAAATTTATTAAGCAGAGATAATTAATTATATAAAGTACTAAATTCATTTTACAAATAAATGATTTATATCTTAAAATATTTTTTTAATTCTTGAACTTCGGGTAACGTGGCTTAGCGAAGCAAAAGTTTTCATGTTCCTTTTCCTATAGTCGCTATTTTATTTATTAGGAAATTAAACCACTTTTCTTTCCAAAGGAAAGACTATTGTAAAGCGAAAGTGGATTTTCTGAACTGTAAATATATGATAAGCTTAGATCTAGTTTCAGACTTTTGTTAAGAAATTGAAGCAATACAAGAAATTTAAAATTCAGGATGGTGATTCTATAAAAAGGTACAAAAAAGAAGATTACATTGGTCAAGTGGCGTCAATATAACTGAAAAAGTGTATCAAATGCAAAATTAAATTTCTTTTTGTGCACCTCTAGTGTTTTTTATTTTATTTATAAACTACGGTTTAATTGGCTTTTGCTATTACAGTATTTCAGGCACGCGTTTGAGCTGTGAAGAGGAACTCGTTAAAATTAAAACGGTAATGAAAAATCGTTACGCGAAATTGCCGAAAAGTAATTTCCATTCAGAGTAGTGTTTTGTCAAACACTGGCTTAGAGAACATAATCCATTTTTTGCGCATCAATTTATTGCAATCACGTACACGCTTTGTAATATTTAAATTAAAAACACTGAAGCTTACAGGAATTTAGGATTTGGGTTGGTATTGAATAATTGCTGAATAAAGAGGGGGTAATCAATTTCATTTGAACCACACGAAGCCACACTAGTCTCGCACGTTGTCACATGCACACAAACACACACGCACAAATTATTAGAATATATTGTTTGCGTGTATATTTCTAGATGGATTTCTCTGCAAAGGGAGGAAACATTATCGATGGATTCGATTGAATAGAAGCGAACGTTCGGAACAGTTGCATTAACGGTAGATTGGATATAGTCCTTGGGATTGCAACTACGTAAATTGTAGATGTTTGTGAAGTTATGAAATGGATTTTCTGGTATTATACGTTTGTGTAATAATACTGACTTTAAATGCCATCTGGAATAAGAAAGCAATTTAATTTTTAAATTAACCTCTTATAAGAACGAAAAGCATTCATAAATATGCTTTAATGCCTTCATACCTTGAACGGAGGAAAGCTATATTCTGTTCAATGAATTTTATTTCAAAAGAAGGACATTTAAGCAAAAAGTCTTATACGAAGATAGATTTTTTCCTTATTATACGATTGCTGATAAAATAATTTTTTTCTATCGATTTTTGAGACCAACAGTATTTTAAATGATGCAGAGAGGTCCAGTTTAAAGAGACAAAATTATTTGGTATTTGAATATATATTCTTTCTTGTCAGATATTTCGCCAATTGCTTAAAAAAATTATTTTTTCCAATCATTTGAAAATTACCTGAGAATTTTCAAAAAATTACAGCATTTTTTCAATGTTGAGCTAGCAAAGGTATTTATGACTTTATTCTTTCATTCGATGTCAAAAATTCTGTTTTCGTAATTAATCTAAAAATAAATTTAATAACAAAATAGCAACAGTCCTTTGAATTTTTTTTTTTTTTTTTAGATAGCAATATAATCTAAATATTCCTTGAATTTCGTTTTTGGTTACGCAATGCTTTACACTGACAAAATTAGGTTTAAAAAAATTGTTATTTATTGTTTTTTTTTTCAAAAATCACTAAACAAAATGGAAAAGCACGAAGAGGATATAGTTTCGTTAAAAACTTTACTAAAAAAAATAT
>JAAAKG020122519.1:0-15006 GCA_010014905.2 Druon quercuslanigerum
GAACATTGCGAGGAAACGTGTATCCTTGAATTTTAAACTGTCGGTTCGGATTCTCGTGGGGAATTAGCCGGTAAACTCGAAGTTGTTCAAATGAAAGCCTTCCAAGGTGCAAAGGGCGTAAAGCAGGAGGAGACCTGGACCTTGCCCAAAGAGAAGGTTCGGCTGGCGGAGAAGACTTGACCGTAGAAAGTGATGAATGAGGTAAGGCAAGAGAAATAGTCAAATCAAGCGAAGGTCTGCCACGAGGAACACGAGGTGGAGAGTCACTATCAAGTGAACGCTCGTACTGTAAGCTCAAATCTGAAATCAGAAACAGAGCTTCCATTTTCCTTGAAAATCCTTTACTGGCATCTTTTTTTCCTAAGAGCAAACGGGTCCTTCAAAAACTACCTTATACTACCAGCGGGCTATTTTATATCCATTTTTTTTCATACTTGTTCCTTCCGCTTGAATGTTCAACTATGTAGTTTTAAACAATTGTGACTTCTTTATTGCAATTATTATTGTTTTTTTTTAAGCTTAAAATCAACTTTGTTAACTGTACTTAAACTAATTTCATGTGTGGTGGAAACATAACTGCTTTTTAACCATTAGGATTTAGAGTTTTATAGTTCAGAGTCTATAAAAGCCTTAGGACAGTGTCTTTAAGGCAACAAAATATAAGTGCAAAATGAAAATACATCAACTATGCGAAATCGAATAATCAATTACTAGTGCGAGAAAAAAAATGAATACACCTAAATATCTCTCTAGGTAAATATTTGTTCAAAAAGGTCAACGTCATTCTTGAAGTAACTTTTAACGAGGAATGCAATGGTGACCTTGAATTTGACCTTGAACTTGATCTTCAAGGTTATTTTAAGGTCAATTTTGTTTTTTACGTCCAAGCATGTTCTCAGTTCATGGGTCAAAGAAGACTGTGAACTTCAACTGATGGTTTTTAGGCTTGACTCAGGTATGGGGCTGGTCCAATCTGTACTGCTTCGGCTCAGGTGTTTACGAAAAAGGTCGAGGTCATTTTTGTAGTTACTTTTAACTAGGAATGTAGTGGTGGCCTTGAATTTGACTTAAACTTGATCTTAAAGGTTATTTGAAGATCAACCTTGTTTTACATTTAGCGTTACCCAGGAACAACGACGTGGACGTAGTAAAATCTTTTTCCTTTGGGGTGCTTGATTTACGTGAGTCCCCTTGCCTCTCACATTTGATTTTTAGCATTAATCAGCACAACATCTTATTTTAAGTGCTCGAATTGTTCTCCATTCACCTGCTGACAGTATGCTCATCGGTAATAAAAAGCATCAATAGTGTTTTGGATCATTTCAGTGGGAATGAGAGCTGACTTATTAATGATCCTTTGCCGTAATTCTTCTAAATTTTGGGGTTTCGTTTTGTACACCCTATCCTTTAGATAAACTCAAAAAAAATAATCTAGAGGCGTCAAATCAGGTGACCTAGCTGGCCATTCAATAGTGCTCCTCCGTGCTATCTCCGGCTATTTCTCTGATTGCAGGAACTATTTAATGTCGAAGCATAGCTTCATAACTTTGAGCATTTAAGTTTCCATTATTGAAAAATGGTCATATAATCCTATTACTAACTATTCCAGCTCAAACATTTAGTTTCTGCGGATACTGCGATTTATCTTCTCGCATCCAGTGAAGATTTTCATTTAGCCAATATCTGCAATTATGTCTATTCAAAGTTCCGTCAAGCTGGAAAGTTGCTTCATCAGAAAAAGCTATGTTTGCTGGAAAGTTGGGATCTTCAACTATGCGACATCATGTCTTCAAAAAACTCAACGCTCATGCTCTTGAGCATCTCTGCGGATGGAAGTATGCGGATTTTCAATGAATGATAGTAGAACATTTTGACTTCTCCTTATTTCTTGCTGATGTTGGCCTGCCATATCTAGGTAAATCTCTGACAGTGCCGTGATTATTGAACCGTCTAACTGTATTTTGAACGGTCGAGAATGCAATATGAGTTCTACCAACCGTAAATGTTTCATTGAAAAGATTCTTTACTGTCCCGTAAGATCTTTCCATGTCACCCCAACCTCTAATCATAAGAATTGTTATTCTTTCTGTTTTAGTGAGGTTTTGCATTTTGACTTTACGAGTTAGTCTTTACTCAAATTTCAATCGAATTCAAAAAGGTTACACTTACGTATAACGTAGATGAACACAGTGATTAAGAGGCCGAGAAATGACTTGTTTAGGTTCTAAGCTTCTTCCGAACAATGCTGTGGACAACCACGACTGGAATCGGACTGAAATCGGACTGGAATCCTTGCTTATTGCAGTATCAATCTACAACAACGAAGCTCAAACTTGTAACTACACTCGTACTCTTGTCAGATTCCAGTCTCGGTTGTCCACGGAATTGCTCGGAAGGTGCTTGGAACGTAAAAAAGCCATTGTTCGGCCTCTGAGTCGCTGTGCTTATCTGCGTTATAAGTTTAACCTTTTTGATTCTGATTGAAATTTGAGTAAGGGCTAGTCCGTAAATTCACAACTGTATTTCTCGTTAAAAGTTACTTTAAGAATGACCTTGACCTTTTTGAATAAATATATACCTGAAGAGTTATATAGGTGTATCGAGACTTTTTGAACACCCTGTAGATCTGTAAAAGTGAGGTTTTCTCATATAATAAATGGCGAAAATACTGATCTTGAATGAGGCTAAACAATCAGCACCTCTTATAAAATAAAATATTTCCGTCGATTTTTAACTCTTAAACAACTAAGCACATGCACATGCATTAAGTATTGAATAATAGAACTATCTAACATCAGCGGAGGTAAAACTGACGTATCGATGTTAGTAAGATAGGCAGGACTACCGAGAATCATAGCCTTCGTTTTAGAAAAGATAATGGAAAGTTGGTTAGTTTTGGCCAATGCAGTCAAAAGCTTAATCCTTTGATTTAAAGTCTGAATCGCTAAAGATATATCTACGAGGGGAGCAGTGAATATAGATTTACAGGTGGTCCGCATGAAATAAGTATTAATCAGTGATCTATATAATCAACATATTACGTCCTAAAACCAATCCCTGAGGGACACAAGAAGTTACCAGAAGCCGGGTAGATAACATATTTTCATCAGGATAAAATATAGCTTGTTGCCTATCAAGAAGATAAGAAAAAAAGCATGCTACAACTTTATTTGAGCAACCAATTCCAATATGTGACTTTCGCTGACGATCACAGCTCGGTTTTCTCGTGCACAGAACCGTCAACTCTGCAGTCAGAGAGAAATAGAAAAAGAGAGAGAGAGAAAAGTTAAATTCAGGTTCTGTTTTTTCTTTGAATTAATGCAGATACTAATTTTGGACAAAATCAACTCGAGCTTAAAAGAAAATAGCAATGGAAATGGAACAAGCAATAAGGCGCACATAACTTTGTTTGCGTATTGATTAAAACGTGCACCTGAAATTTCATATGTATTATTTTATTATATTTACCAATAAAATTGAGAATCAGCGCCAAGTACAAGCCGAGAAAAGAAATAATTTTCATATTTTCTAATGAACCGAGAAGACCCCAATTATTGTATGATGAAGAATTTAATTAAAAATGTAACCAATGGCTATTCTGCTTCTTTTTAGAGCATATAGCGTAATGTATATTTGTTATCTCATAAATAATAAAGACAAACTAAATTATGTTCTGCTAAGTTATTTACATTTCATTAAAGTCGTTTTAAAAAAATGTAATTTTAGAATTCGCCAGAATTGATATCACAATTTATATAATGTGTTACTTTTTTCTTTTATTTTTTTTTACATTTCCTCAGGACGATGGACAACTGGACTAAATAGAAATTATAGGGCAATCACTCTTCTGAATATACTGTATAGGATCTTCACAGCTATCTTTAATGATAAGATCGTTTGGTCAACCGGACATGTGTGTTGTCCAACTCACAAGGAAAGGACGTACATCCAATGGAACAATGTGACACTAAAAGTGCTTCATTACCATCTCTGTCACTTTTACGGCATTATATTTAGTATCGCCTAGCAAAAAGCGCATGAAGAAATAGAACCAATTGTCAAAAATCAGACACCTGGCGTAGATCGTTCTCCTTGACTTGAAGAAGAAAACCTTATTCGTTATCGAATTCTTGGCACTAGCTGACTATTACATAACAGTCAAAGTTAATGGAAAAGTAGATTATAGCCGAAACATTCTCTTAAGCTCGTCGTGTTGAACATTGGTGTGCTTGTAGGTGCCAAGAAGTCACTGTTAAAAACTCTTGGCCACCCCTGAACTATATGGTTGTAGTAATGCAATATAGTAGGTATTAACTGCATTGTTTTTTCTTCTATTACTGTAGGTTATTATTAATTAATCTCAGAATTCTCCAAGTTTGTGGTACCACGTCAGTGTTATATTATAAACTAGAATGTATGTATTTCAAGTACATTTCGGTATTCAAAGGGCACTTTGTGTGTACAAACTAAAGTTTGTTACGATTTCTTCAATGGACACTGTAAGAAAGTTTCCCATTTTTAGCGTGCCTACCGCTAACGCTACCTGGCCGGGAGTTGGCCCAGGTGGGAAACTTGATTACAAATAACTAAGGCTGCGACTTACCTGCCGTCACGCCTGAGTGAACTGAGTTCGTGGATCACACACTTTTGAGCCACGAACAACTCTTGAGGCTTCTTGAATTTTTCGTGGTGCCAGATAGTGTTCCCCCTATCTATCTTGCATGACTATAATTTCAGCTGAAAATTTATCAGAACCAATCCCGTACCATAATGAAAACTCTAGCTATATTATATTATTATATTTACCAATAGAATTAAAGGATGGCCGCTAAGTATAAAAGGAAAGAAAAAACAATTTTCATATTTTTCAATAATAAAAAAAGATAATTAATGTATTATTGAATAACTTAATTATTAATTTAACAAATGAATATTCTGTTGCATCATATTGCACAGTGTATCGAAATATCGTTATCATATAGATAAAAAGCGTTAAACTCGCTCTGCTCAGAGATTTACATTTCATTCTGTTGACTTTTAAAAAAAATATAACGGGCACATTCGTTAAAACTGATATGACATTTGATATAATGCCCTCTTCTCAAGAGAAAACCGTCAGTTAAAAGTAAAATTTACATGTAGTGTCAACAGGATAAATGTTATTATTTAGAACCGAAAAGATTAAAAATAAAATTATACAATTGTATTCAGGCAGGCTTTTTATTTAATCCGAGTATTCAAAATCCAAATTAGAATTATTTTTTATACTTTCCGTTACATTGCAAAATAGCATCGAAATTTGGACCTTCGTTGCCCGTGAAAAATTCCCTTTCCAGTCTAATTATAATTCTCCTTGAAAACTCCCTGCTCGAATTCCGGATAACTTCAAGACGTAGTTTAAGTCTTGAGAAGTAAGTACATTTCTGTTTAAACAAAGTTATTTTGCAAATGTAGTGCTTAAATATTTTTAGGGATAAAAATACAAATTTTTTTCACTCTAACTTCTACAAACTATATGGACCCCACGGGACGTGCCTGCGATTAAAGGAAACGCATAGTTAGGCTAAGACCAAACAGGTGACATCTGCTAAGGATTAAAATTTGACAACCGATAGAACTTGTAATTTTAAAACAAATGATTTATGATAAAAAATTTTCTTTTGATTTGCTATCCAACGAACATCATTGTTAAAGTTAAATAAAATTATTAATACAGAAAAAACAAATACCATGAACATGTAGGTCGTTTACACCTCTCCTTTTTCAACCGCTTGTCTTGCTGCCTTGTTCAAGTCCCATTTAAAGCAATTATACACTAAAGAAAACAATTTTGGCTAATATTTCTGACTCCTTGATGCCTGTGAGTATTATAGGACGTTTACCCGCAATCGCGGGGCAGTAAAAACGATATGCGGAATTTACAGATAAGATGTTCAGTAGTCTTCTCCTTTACAGTGTGGATGCAGTAAGAATCCAGCGGATTCTTCAAACTGTTTAAGAGGCGCGGAGAAGCGCAGGAAAGGTGGATTCTCTTTTCTATGTTTTCGATGCGCCCTGTGAGAGGACCCTGGGTACGGCCTTGTCTGTGATACCTGAGAATTTCATGCCCCGAACACATTTCTGTTAGGTATTGGACTTCATGTCCCCCAAGCTAAATTATTTTATTTGCTTGGTTAGAGTTAAATTTTGAGCCCAAGAGAGTTTTGGCCTGTCTGCAACCGGAGACCAATCCCCACTTATTCTGATGTTTCCGGGTTAGCCAACTGTTAATTTCTTCACTGACTACCCTACTGGAATTGTCTAAAACTGGCTCAGCTTCAGTAAAACGGAAACCATTCTATCATCAATCAAACCTGAATATCACTCAAAAAAGGGACAACAACAGTCAAGCAATAGAAACTGAAGAGGATTATGGATAGTAAATTCTGAGTGAAGATCGTGCAGCGAATTTGAAACCTGTTAGCTAGACGTTCCGCTCTGATTAAGGAACCCCGCATGTGATATCCGAGCTGCGCTTGTCAAGTTACCTCTCAGTTGCACTCCACCGTTATTCAATTATTGCAAAATGTGTAATGCAATAAATGTATATAGGAGAATAGACGTAATGTTATATCCTGATGGTACCTAGCGTCTAGGAATATGATATAAATAAGTCTGTTGACCAACTTCAGCGACAACTTTCAGAAAATTGTTTTTTTTATCATCGTATACAATTAAGACCTAACTAATGGAGTTTAAGCCAATAACAGTAAGATTTTTGAGACCCACTTAAAAATTTTAATTAAATTCGTACTCATTTCGGACAAACTCAAATTTAATTGAAATTCCATGTCGTAAATTAAAAATTATAATCATATAAAATGTCTCCTCCTATTCTTAAAAATGATAATTTTTTACAGCGATTCTTGGACGGGATATCGAAATTATATAATAATTTATTACGTGAATTCCCTGTCCATAATAAAATTATAATCCTTCTTGGAGGTGAAGCATGTAGATGAAGCATGTAGTCTGATATTTGGTAGAAGAGTGAACTATTCTTTGCAAATGCCTGTTTTGCAAGAAATGATTAAATGATTAAAATTAAGCGTTGCAGCTAACCTGATGGACTTTTAAGATTTATATTTAACTGTTGTTTCCAAAGACCACCGCGGCTTGTTAAGCGAGAAAAGTCTCTAGATGGTTCTAGGTTGCGGCCCTTAAATCATCCGTCACTATGCAACCAACGTCGTCAGCGAAATTCGTCTACTATAATGATTTCAAAATTCTTCGATATTGGACAATCTTTTCCTAAGTTAGCTTCCTCGGTTTCTTTTGTTGTCATAACTTTAACTGGGCCCTTGTAAATATGCATTTTAACTTGTTTTGAAGTGGCTCTTTCTTTTATATATATTCCGCAAAGCATTGTGTTATTTCGCGTTAATATTGCGAAGACATCACCATTGGACGTTAATAATACTGTGTGTTCTTCGGTTGATATAGGTTTTAAGATACTTCTTTTTCTTGTGGGAAATTAGCCAAACAGATTTAAGTTGTTAATTTGTAAGTCCACCAAGGCGGACCGCAAGACGAATGGCAAGGGGAGACCTAGACCTGACACGAAGAGTACGATTGGCTGGAGGAGAAGACTTGAACGGAGAACCCGGAGAATGTGGTAAGGTAAGAGAAAGAGACAAATTTAAAGAAGGTCTGCCACTAAGAACATGAGGAGAAGAGTCGCATTTAGGTGAACGATCGTTCTGTAAGCTCAGCTCTGGAACAAAAAATAGAGGTTAAATTTTTCATGTGAATTTTCTGAAAGCATCTTTTTCTTTTCCGCGAAAAAAAAATGGTCGTTTACGAACAGCCTGATACTTGTAGAGGGAAGCGTTCATTATTATTTTTGTAACTGAAATTAGCTTTTCTATTTTAAATGTATTCAACTACTTGGTTAAAAGCTGACCGTCTTTGTTAGGATTTTTTAAAAAGTTTTATCATTTTATTTAAAAATTTAACTATTGTTTCATTCTTTCATATTTCAGTTTCCTCCTCTTAAGAAACAGTAACAGTCCGACAGCTAAAGGGACAAAAATGCAACAGTTTTAAGAAAGCCGATATTTAATGTCAGATTATAAATCCTCAAAATTAGTTTTTGGATGGTAAATCTCGCTATATTTTTCAAAATACTACACATTTAAAGATAAGGACGACACTTTTAAAATTAATACGAAGAATCAAGATGCACTAAATCCTCCACTATGCGGAATAGAGCTCATCGGCTAGTCAATCGAATATTCAGGGTGCCCAAAATGTCTGGTAACACCTCAATAACTGCCCACACAAAATATTATTAAAATGGATCAAGGCCATTCTTGAAGTAACAATCATATCAGTCATTAAAACTTAAACAAGGTCCAGCTTGGGCTAACGGGCTAGGGTTACCTTTATTTTGTCTTTGACCTTGACTTTCAAGGTCATTTCAAGGATATTTCAAGGTGAACTTTGTGTTCCTTGAGGGGAACCCCTGTTCTTCACATCGGCAATCGAAAGAGTAAACAATTATCCGTTTACATATGTATTCAGGTCATAGGTTAGGGGCCACTTTGCGGATCTGCTGAAGCTCTTTCAAACTCTCATGACCTATTGCCAATGTACATATAGGGGACCCCATTCAAAAACACAAAGTTGACTTTGAAATTACCTTAAAGCTAAACTTAATAGTAAAATTGAAGGTCCGCATTGGATTTCTCGTTGACAGGTACTCCAAGAATGACTGTGACCTTATGAAATATTTAGCAAATGAGTAAATGACCCTAAAAGTCAAGAATAAATTGAAGGTCATGATTGGATTTCTCGTTAAAGATTACTCCAAGAGCGACCTTAACCCATTTAAATAATATTTTATCTCAACAGTTATTTTGCTCTTATAAGACTTTTTGGATACCCTCTATTTCTGATATGTGATCAGAAAAAAAGAAAATGACCGTATGAGGTGGAATATAATTAAAAACTTAACGAATGAATTTTGTGGTTCCTTATCAGGTTATAAAGTCTGATATATACTCGCTATCTCATACTGAGAGTCAAGTATGCTTTGCTCTGATATTGACATTTCTTTAGAATGATTTAACACGTCTAAAAACAAACCGCCGTTTAAATATAAAATTAATGGAAATTTTTTAAACTCTCTAAACATTCACAACGATTTTAAAAATTTTTATTAGGAGTAGGGAATTTTAAAAATAAAATTTTAGTTCTCTATTTTAACAAAGCTTTTTTTTTAAATTCCTGTTTCTAAATCAGAATTATAATTCTATGCTACAATAAAATAGATCATATAAATAGAAAAATAGATAATTGGGCAGGAAAATATTTAGAAAAGGCAAGGAATTCTTAAAATATAGTTTCTCAGCAAGGTTTAAATCTAAAAAAAATCGAATAATGTTTGAAAACTGTCCAGGGAAAAAAGCACAATTAAGCGAGAAAAGTATCTAGATGGTTAAAGAAGCAAGTACCACTTACCGCTCGTCTAAATTCGTCGGCGAAATTCGTCTACTATTACTGTTTCAAAAGTCTTTGAGATTGGATTATCACGACCTAAAGGAGCTTCCTCGATTTCCTTTCCTGTCATTTCTTCAACGCTTTCACTGTGCATATTTATTTTTATACGTTTTCCAACTCCTCTTTTTATCATGTATATTCCGTGCAGAACTGTATTATTTCGTACAAATATTGCGAAGACTTCACCATCGGACGTTGATAATACTGTGTGTTCTTCGCTAAATATGGGCTCGAACTTCTGATATTGTCCTTTTACTTGAATTGGAACATTGCGAGGAAACGTGTATCCTTGAATTTTAAATTGTCGGTTCGGATTCTTGTTGGGAATTAGCCGGTAAACTCGAAGTTGTTCGAATGAAAGTCCTCCAAGTCGTATAGGGCGTAAACTAGGAGGAGACCTGGACCTTGCACGAAGAGAAGGTTCGGCACGCGGAGAAGACCTGATGGGAGAACCCGATGAATGAGGTAAGGCAAGAGAAAGAGTCAAATCAAGCGAAGGTCTGCCACGAGGAACACAAGGTGGAGAGTCACTATTAGGTGAACGCTCGTACTGTAAGCTCAACTCTGTAATCAGAAACAGAGCTTAAATTTTTCTTGGAAATTCTTTACTGGCATTTTTTTCTTTTGCGAAAAGCAAATGGGTTGTTTAAAAACTACTTTATAATGCCAGCAAAGTATTTTATATCAATTTTTGGATACTTGTTCCGTTCGCTTAAATGTTTAAGTAGGCAGTTTTGAACAATTGTTTGTTAAGAATACGTATTTTAAATTCAATTTTATATCGTTGGTTGCAAATTTAACTAAGTTGTTGAAAATTCTATTTTTCTTCTTTTCAAACAAAATTAAGTTTCTTGGTGGAAAATTTGATGTTTGCTCAGACAATAAATGACAGAAATGCGGATCTTGAATAAAGCTAAACAATCAGCAGTTCATTATGAAATAAAATATTTCCGTCGATGTCTAACTCTTAACCAATTAAGCAGATTGATATATGGAGATATGGATGTGTATCTTGGCAAGTTGTATATAAATCGTACACATGCATTTAGCATTGAATAATACAAGCATTTAACATTAGTGGAGGTAAAACTGACGTATCGATGTTACTAAGATAGGCAGGACTACCCAGGATCATAGACGTCGAACAAGAATTAAGGCGCACACAGCTTTGTTTGCATATAGCATAAAATGTGTAACTAAAATTTAGATATATTATTTTATAATATTCACCAATAAAATTGAGGATTACCGCTAGGTACAAGCCAAGAAAAGAAATAATTTTCATATTTTTTTATGAACCGAGAAGATACCAGTTGATGTATGATGGAGAATTTAATTGAAAATTGTAACCAATGATTATTCTGCTTATTTTTGAGAGTGTTTGTCGTAATGTATAGTTGTTATCTCCTTAATAATAAAGATAAACTCAATAATATTTTGCTGAGATATTTACATTTAATTAAAGTCGCTTAAAAAAAATTTAATTCCAGAATTCACTAGAATTGATATCTTTACTTTTTTACGGTTTCGGATAAACATGGACAACTTGACTAAATAGATATTATAGGCCAATTACTTTTCTAATTACATTGTATAAGACCTTTACAGATATCCTACATGATAGGATTTTTCGGGCAATCGGACATGTGCAGCAGAAGGATTTTGGGAGAACCTGATCATCGATAGAAGTGCACGTAAAGACGTAGCATGCTACTAGCGCTACCAATGCGCTACCTGAGTTGATTATCGGAAACTTTTTAATCAACCTCCCATGGACTTATTATATGTCTATTGAAAAGGTTAAAGGTTTATGCACAAATCGTGAGGCGCATAGAGAGATTGATGCTACTTTGAAAACCCAGATTTACTATCTCATCTGAAAAACATCTAGTGGCAACTACCAATGTTACCTTTCAGACGGGTGTCTTTCAAGTACACGCTGTGAGCCCTCTCTTATTTCACATACATTATTGCCGCTATGAACTACATGACTTCCTTGAAGACCCTGAGCTGCTCGACAGAAGCTCTATACGATACATGTACGGTAAAGAGACCTATCCGTACCTAAGAGTGCCACTAAGCTGCATTCGGGGCGTAAAGTCTATAAAGGATACTCTCCAAAGTAGATATGTTCCGTAACTTAACATCTCACGCTATCACGTTTGTCGAGGAATACTCAATCTTGAATGTCTTCACAACAGGATTATTCTGGCTACAACACATATAGTCGCAAATGGACGATACCTTTTCATTAAAATGTGCAGAAGGCACAAGAAAGCAGGAAAAGGAGTGTTTCTATACAGCTCATCGACAAGAGGATGTATGATAACTTTCACATAATATCTAGTCGTCCAACTCATAAGGAAACGACGTACATCCAAAGAAACAATGCGACACTAAAAGTGCTTTATTACCGTATATGTCACTTTTACGGCATTATCCCTAATAATCCTTAGCAAAAAGCTCATGGGAAAATAGAACCAACTGTAAAAAATAAGAGACCTGGCATAGATCGTTCTCCTGCACTTTGAGAAACGAACCTTGTTTGTTATCGAATTTTTGGCACTAGCTGACAGTCACATTCCAGTCAAAGGTAATGAAAAATCAGATGTGTAAAGACCTTATGAGGGATTTGCGACGGTTATAGCCGGAATATTCGTCGTTCTGAACATCGTAATTGTAATTCTTGAAGTAAATTTTTATTTATAATGGAATGGAAACGAGTTCTATTCAAGTTTGATTCAAACATTAATGATTCTATTCTGTCTTTTTTTCAAAGAATGAAACTCGTCTCATTGGAAATGGAAACTATATCATATTATTTGCCTAAATATTACTGTAATCCTTAATGAATTAAAGGATTAAAGCAAACCAAGTATTTTTAATCTAATTGTACGCGTTCCCATACAAAATTTTTTAATCTGTTAATTTTACTGAATTAACGATAGAGAGGCGTAGGACAGCGAAGGAATCACGCCCATTCATTGTAAAGTCGAATTAACAGAATAAAAGATAATTTATTAAAGCTTCTAAGTGCCTCCGGAAGCAACGATCATGATCGTTTACCGAAAGTTGGACTCCGATGTTAACGAAAGTAATATGTGATACGACTGATCACTTCCGTTAACTCCAAAATGAGTCGGCCTTAGGGCTATTAATTTTTTGCAACTGATATTATACCTCAGATTATAGAACCTCAGATTATCCAGGGGTGGTCCCAAAGAAATTAAACCCCAAGTGGTGCTGTGAAAACTGTGCCAAAAGCCGAATAGTACCTGGGTGAGGTACTTCGAACGGTGAATCTGGGATACAGGGCGACATCTCAGAATACACAGCATCATCCTTGCATACGGGGCTCTATAAGGATTACCGAAAAGCTTTTGATTCGACCTCCCATAGACTTATCATCTGCTTAAAAATAAGAGAGCTTAAAAATTGATCCGCACATCTTAAGGTGCATAGAGATATTGCTGTCGCTTTAGAAAATCAGATTTACTATCTCTTCTAGAAAAAATCATGTTACAACTAACAAGATCACCTTTCAGAGAAGTGTTTATCAGGTGGATGATCTTAAGATCTATGATAAAAATAAAGAGCAACGACATCTAGCCCTAGGGATTTTTTAACGATACACTGGGTCAATTGAAACGGTATTTGGGTAACAAAAATGGGCATAGGTTTATTTGAAGCAAGAAAAACTTAATGGCATCCCTGAGGACCCTGAGCTTGTGGATAGAACCGCTATACGACACATTTGCGCTGGAGAGACCTATGCATACCCGGGAGTGCCACATAGTCGCATTTGTCGCGGTTGTACAGTCCCTTTTCCAACTTCCCGATTTTTTCTGGTTTATTAGATTTAGCCTACAAATTTTAATTCTTTACTAAAAATCCCTGTTCCAAGTCAAAATCATAATTATTTACGTAAATTCATTGCCACAGTTGAGAAAATTATATTTCATCACTGCTATTCTATTCCAACCAAAAAAATATAGGGCTTTTAGAAATTTGCTATTGGAAATCATAATTATATTTCCTTCCTTATATTTTACAGCGCAACTTAGAAAAATAATTATTTTCAGAAACACCCTGTTCACACTGTGGATAATTTTAATCCTTGTCGTGAATTATGGTCTATACTTATTTCATTTAGTCGCTGTTCCAACTTATGAGCGTCTTATATGAATTAAATCACGCTCTGAAAATTGATTACCTCATAAGAAATCTATAATGAATATTTTGCTGCTTGGGTCAAAAATTCTGAACGCAAAATGGCGCACCCATTATGGCAGATTATAATCCTAAATAATTTTTTGATTTTTTTTTTAAATTGGTATTAGGGGGCTTTCAAGATCGCTAATTACGAATCTGATATCAATATTTCTGAAAAGAAAATTTTGGATCCAATATGGTGGGCAAGTATGGTCAATATGTTTTTGATTTTCTTGAAGATGGGTATACGGGGCTTTTCAAGGTTACTGATTACAAATCCGGTTTCAAAACCACACTCGTTTATTATCAACGTGGAGAATTACTAGTGTACAATAATTTTTTTCTTAACTAAACACGTGTGTAATTTAGAATACATGTACATGTTTCTTGATTCTTTTTAAGCTTCTCATATTGTAAAGTAACTAAAGTAAATATTAGCTGAATAATTTTTCCAATATATTAAATGAATTAATTATCAAAATGTAGTTTCTTGATATGAGGTGGCATAAATTGATTATTAATTCGAAGGTTATATAATTGCAATTTGGGTATAATTTGCATAATAAAAATTTATTCAAATTAAACCATCCTAATTACAATTAAATAATTTTTTAAATGATTCTGATGGAAAAAGTGTATATGCATTCAACTTTTTAATTTGTACGTTAATGTGTTTTAATTTTTCCCGAAATTAGTATAAAAGGTTACTAATAAATCAAATTTTCAGAAATGAAAGTTAAAATTAAAGAAAAATTAGAATAAAAATTATTTCAATCTCTGAATAAAAATGATAGTTTAATGGTTTTTACGTTATAATTACATTAATGAATTATTCACCGATTGTTCTCATAATAATAAACCATCAAAAGATTCAATTGTAATTTTTTTAAATTAAGTAACATAGCAGCACGTTTATCCAATGAAAGATAAAATTTATCTAAAGAAAGAAAAAATTTATGTGACAAAATATTTATTTTACATATGATATATGTAAATGGATGCGTTTAGGTTCAAATTTTTTATAATTGTAAACATTTTCTTAAAATTGTGTTTGAAAAAAGAGATATCACCAATTTTTCTGAGAATTATAAACCAAAAATGTTAATTATCTTAAAGCCTTTCAGAACCCTTTAATAGTATTTAAATTTTATTTTAAAATTGTCCAAGAGCTAAGCTTTGTTTTAACATTGCTTTTTAAATTTTGAGCAGAAAAGTCCTTTGCTATTTTTTGAAATTCTCAAAAATAAGCGAGAT
>JAAAKG020122530.1:0-15006 GCA_010014905.2 Druon quercuslanigerum
TATTATAAAAATTCTCTTCTGTTAAAAAATAAGGTTTATTAAATTTCAAAAAATAATCTTCAAACAATTATGAACAACCTAGTAGAAAGATTTCGAAATGGGTGAATTTATTTACTTTGAGAAATCATTGTTTTGAAATTTTTTGGCATGTTTAAAAAAATTAAAAATGTATATTATAATTTTTTCAACAACTTATTTAATTAATTTAAAAAAGAGTTTCTTCTGTCAAATAATCACTTCTTGTAATTCGACTGACATTTTAAAGGACTTCCGTAATTTCTCGTAAGAACTTTAGAATATATTTAAGATTTATATTTGGAATTTTGGAAATCAACGCTGTGAACTTCTTGATGTGAAGAGACATGTTACGGATGAAATTTATTACGTTTCAAAATTTTCCAAACACTACTACTATTATTTTCTCCAGCTTCTCTATCAAACAGAACCATTTCAATTTTTTCTCGTATGGTTAGATACTCCATTGTAAATGAGTTTTTTCTTAAGTGAATTTTTTCTAATTTACTGTATTTAAGGAAGGAAAAAAGTAAACACTTTCGTAATGTTTCTATAGCATCTGCTGACCTCAATCTACAATAATGCCAGAGCTAAAATTTTTGAATATTCAGGAAACACTTTTAATGTAAACGTATTACTTAATAATTACTTCTTAAGAACGGATATACGCATTGGCATATTTTTCAAAATCATAATTACCAAAGAGGTCCGAAGCTCTATTGCTCTTATTTTTAACCGACTTCAAAAAGAAGGAGGTTCTACCTATGTTCGTAGCGATGCATTTGTTTATGTACGAGCTTTTATTGCACTCGTTCAAAGATTCTGTAGCGATTTGAAAAATTCTATTTTTCCGTGTTCGGTCATGTCACAATGAAAATGGTGTATTTTTTATTGTTAATGTATTGCAGAATCGTAACCGCGCATTCTCAGTAACAGTAAAATAAAGAAAAATTTAAATTCGTCGATTACTGCGCCATCTATTGTGAAACGAGAAAAATGTTTTTTATCCAAAGAATCCGAATATGCAATAAGAAATAGTGGTTCCCATTTATGATTTCGAACTTGCCCTCACCACCACCCCCAGGGGGCGGTGTAGGGCAACCGCTTTTAACATCAGTGCATGTACTCCTCAGAGTGATTAAATTTTTATTTATAACATTTTTTCATAGAGTGCCTATTTTTCGAGATACTTGAAAGCTTCAAGTTAAAAAAAATCACCCGGTATTATTAATTTTTTAATTGTTCATGCTTTTAATATCAGAAAAGAAAAATCTAGAGACGCGAATGCGCGCTTTGTAGGAGTGCAATTAGTGCTACTAAGAATTATAATCTATTGTAAATAACTAAACTGAAGAAACACAGTAATAGTGCAACGCTTATCTCTGATAAGATTACGCCTATCAGATGTATGTCTGATATAATGAGACAAGAACTCGCATATTCGTTAGGAACATTGTTAACCAAATTTTTTATTATTACATTAACCAGGAGTTTGTATAATTAAAAAGGATGATAATTGTTCATACCATCATCTTAACACTGACGTTCATCCTCAATTCTATTCGTGAATATGATATTTTATTCCATCTATAATTTTATGTTTATATTTTTTAACCTATACGCAAATCAGAATTAGTACGTAGTTGTCTAACCTAAAACGATAGAATGGCATACTAGACACGTCTACATTCATGTATATATTCACAGATGGGACTATCCCAACTGTTCACGTTGAAATTTAGAGGTGCACGGATGGTACCTTTAAATTAGGCCACCACAGTTGAGACTGTATTATCTTTTCATGTAGATAGGTGTGACTACCCATCGTGCACATTTATCGCGCAAAGACGTAACCTTCTTTTCTGAAATAATCTGATATTGGAAGAAAAATTGATCCGAAAGTATTTTAAAAAGATCCAAAACTTGAGAATTGCATCTTTTTAGACGGCCAGAGGCACTGACCAGCTGGAATTTTTTCCTGTCTAATTAATCCAAAAAGGTGGCATGGATCCACAAACAAGGGTTTCCAAGGCTACTTAAATATTTTCTCTGAAAGATTTAACTTCAATATATTTCTTTAATTTAAAAAAATTAGTAATTGTGACAGATTCATGATAAAACTAAACAAAATTTAATTGGACATCATTAATGCTCTTAAAATTCTACAATCATAAAAATGTTTGTAAGAATTAAATTAATTATTTCTTTGATATAGGATCAAAAAAATGTTTTATTGATTGAAGCAAATAATCTGTGTGAAAAGTTTTCCAGGTTGTCTACTTTGCGAAAAATTTAATCCTCTGTTTTTTGTTGCAGAGTTAAGTTCACAGTTTGAATGTTTACCGAATGGCGAGCCTATTCCTGGAGTTCCTCGGCCCGGAACATCTTCCATTCTCGAAATACCTCATTCTCTGGTCAGGTATTCTCCTCCTCCTGCAGAGCCTTCTCGTCATGCCAGGTCTAGGTCCCCTCCTCTCGCACATCTTTCTTCACTCACACTTGGATCTCCACTTGCAAAACGGGGACCTTTTCGGTTTATTCCCAAGACTAATCCGCTCAGGCGATTCGAAATTTGAAGTTACTCTTTTCCTGCCGACAAACGCCTTTCAATGCGCAAAAGAGGACGAAATAACTTTAGGTGCATCCCAACCGATAAGCAGAAAGTATTAGCAACATCTACTGGCGACGCTGTTGCAATAATAGAAAGGAATACATATCTCAATGGAATATTTAGTGAAAAAGGAAAACGAGCAGGCGTAAACATGGAAAGTGGCGCAGTTTTTGAGTTGAGCGCAGAATTAGTCGCTGATACTCCATTAAGCAGCCGTAACCCAATTAAAAAGAATTTTATAATAATAAATGTCAACGAAATGCCTCCACAAAATTAGGACAGGCGAACCTATTCCGGATCAGGGTTCCAAATGCGAATAACTGTGGTTTTTATCGTAAATTGATTAAATTACAAAATCGAATTTTGCGGATTGTTAAATTAAACTAAAATGTAAACACTTGAATCTAAACTATGGAAAGTTATTTTTATAAAGTTGATAAAATCTTACGTTTCTCATCTTGGCTATGTGAGTTAGATGATATTACAATAAGTATGAAATTTCGGTAAATCAATGAGGTTTTTTTGCACCTATGCATGGAACTGTCTTTTCTTAATAGAGTTCCTAATTTAGAGAAAATTTAAAAAAAAATTTGTAACTTGAGGTTAAAGTATTCACTATTTTTCTGTGAAAATATTTATTCATTCTGACCAGAAACGTACTAAAACGTCACCACATTATGATTTGACATTGCCGAGAAAAATTAATTTTTCTGTAACAACAGGCCAGTTTATTTCTCTTTCGACGCGATTTTGGAAATATAACTTTATTCTGTTATTTTTAATGCAAAAAAAACGAGTCTGAAATTCCACCAGCGGTCTAATTTTATTATTACTGGATACAGTTCTTTTAGTCATATTTCAATACCTGAAAGTAGCGCTAAAATAATACTTTTTTCAAGTGTTAACAAGAATTTTCATTTCTAGTGAATTTCATACTTACTGAGAAATCTTGCAACTGACTAAATTTTCACTTGAACAATTCCAAAAATGAGCCGAATACAACTTCATTTGCACAATCCATTAAATGAACGAAGTAGAAGAATGTAAAGTAATTATAAAGTAAAATTGGATTTAAAAATAGCACTGTAGAAGTATTAAGAATTTACTTTTGTGAAAGTATATTAGATGTTACCCAGAAAATTAATCTCCTTTTTTTAATACTCTTTTCTGACAATTTGAAAAGTTCAATGATCTAGAGAAGAGATAGATTGCTGACTAAGAATCAAATAAGAAAAACAGGTTACCGCAGTTAAATTTTAAATGATTCTTTTTATATACTTCTTCTACCTGCGATAATTAATAAATTATTCTTTACATTTGAACATTAATTTTTAATTTCAAATGG
Organism: Druon quercuslanigerum; assembly: GCA_010014905.2. Taxonomy (NCBI): domain Eukaryota; kingdom Metazoa; phylum Arthropoda; class Insecta; order Hymenoptera; family Cynipidae; genus Druon; species Druon quercuslanigerum. The sequence goes on from JAAAKG020122530.1 coordinate 3,972, forward strand.
ACGAGATTTAGAAGTAATCCTCGGTTACGGTAAAAAACTGGTCTGTAACAGTTTCTTCTACTTTTCACGCATATCCTCCCCTATCTTCAATTTACGTCCTCTCTTCTGAAAAACATATACGAAACACATGCTTGGCCCACGCTACTTACACACAATAATCATACTTTCTATCGGTGAGGCACTGGTTTCGCTGTAGCGGCGAAGAGGAGTAGGGCGAATCTTCGCTCTGGTTTATGACACTACTAGCGCCTCGCATCGCTGGTTCCCAAACTAAACCTACTCTCGACGTCTTATTCTCCGCGCCCGTCTTTTAAGCTTGGTAGGCATTGTCGACTCTATGACTATCTTCCTCTACGGTTACAAGTTCGTGACTTTTTTACGAATAATTTTTTTTATGAGCACTTCAAATTTCATAACTTTTAACATTTTAACACATGCTCATTCTGGATTTTCCCGGGATACATTCAGTCAAATAAAGTCTGGGAGGAAGTAGCAATTTGGATCGAATACATATTGAACGGAACAATTTCTGATTTACAAATAAGGTAAAAAATATATTAAAAAATATAGACATAATAAAATATTATATTCACCGATTGAGTTCGGGAAAGACGCCAATGATAAGATGAAAGTATGAACAATCCTCATATTTTATAATGAGAGAAACTACTGAATAATAAATTGATGAAGAACTTGTTTAATAATGTAAGTAATTAATATTCGAGTGCTACTTTGTATCACGTAAAACCTGTATCTTATAGGCCTTCTCTCATCAAATATAATCTTAAAGGTTCTCGTACTGAGACATGAAAAACATATACAATATGAAAAGCATGAACGACTAAACAATCCATATAACAAATTTGTTGCTAATTATTATCATTGTATTGATCAATTGTTATAAATCAATTCACATATGTTTTTGGACTTTTTTAGCTTATAAGTTTCGTTTTTTGGCCAAATATAATTCTTAAGAATACGTGATTTTGGTGAAAAGAAATAACACTGCAGATAAGAATTTTTTGTTTCAATGCTACGGTGTAAGTTTATCTGTTTATAAAAAGTGTTTATAACAATGGAATTTTTTGGTTTAAGATGATATATTGTGACAAGATATTATTGCTTAGTTAATACTGTATACACAAGCAGAAAAGAAAAAGAAATATCTTGTTCACTACTGCAATGGCAATTTTAGTTTAAAGACTTTCTATTATGACATGATATTATAGTTTAGATGAAAAGCATTGATCTTTTAGAAATGAAATTTTTTTTAATGTCAGTGTAGAAACTAATTCTAAGCCATTCAAATGACAAACGTTTCAAAGCTTAGATGCCATTGATACCGTAATTTAGAAAAGGAAAATATTACATTCAATCGGTCGAAAACGTAAGCAGAAAAGATGAATTAGCAAGAAACTTAGATTTAGAATTCTCAACGGTAAGAAGAGAACTAGAATGCAGGCAATCCCAAGAACGATAATACAGACACAAACGCATACAGAAAGTACCCCAACTCAAACAGTTAAAACCGTACACCACATAGACGCGACTTGGAATACTATCCACAAATACTGTAAATTCGTTAGGTAATTGGAGAACAGAAGACGAAAATAGTAGGAATAGTAGAGAAGATACTAGAATAGTAGGTGCAAGAAAAAGGACAACAAATAATAGAAGCAGTGGTCGAGAAAACGGATACTGATTACCGAGACCAGTGAAAAGTGCAAAAAACTCAATTACAAATAGACTTGCAAGGTAGAATGGATAAAAGTAGAAACACCGATAGAGAAAGTGAGGAGATAATATTACAAAATTGGCCCAATTGGCCCATTAAATTAAAAAATAACACGGAAAAAAGTCCACGTATTTGTTGAATAATTTAATTAGGTTCAAGAGAGGATATAAAATTAATGAGATAGACGTTTTTGAAGAGGAAGCATTAAATTGATATCAGGTTAATCGAGAAAATTGGCAAAATGTAGATCAATTTGTCGAGAATTTTAAACACTTATGAAAATCTGAGAATTGAATACAAAGTTTATATTTCGAGCAACGCTTATTCAAATTTTTCAGAAATAGAAATTTCAGGACGCGAGTGGAGAACAGAATTAGCAAAATCTAAAATTTGATGTGAACATTTAAGCATTTTAGGAAATGATAAAAGTAAATTAATTTTCCAAATGCGAATGAGAATAGGAATCAAAAACAAAATTATAATCAAAATTAACAAAAACTATTCAGATCTAGGTATCAAAATCAACAAAATAGACAATTTCAACCTAGATTTCTGAATGGTTATCCAGTTTTTTAAATTCAAGTTTTAAAACCCATAATAATAATTATCAAAACAATTCTGGATTCCAAATAATCCACGATTTAATAATAATTTTAATGATAATAATTTCAAAAATCATAACCTAGCTAGCAAATTATTAAATGCAATTAGTCATCTGATAGGAGACACACAGACACAACAAACATATAAGTCTCCGCAAATACCAGCGCTTTAATACAAGGCGAAAGAGAATCACTTTAAGTCAGAAGACAAAAAAGAAAATAAAGGACAGAATAAAAATACAAAAAATTTAAATCACGATAATTGTAGGGATAATAAAAAGGGGAAATAAATCCAAGTGCACAGAACTTTATGGATCCAAATTTAGGATACCGAAATTAAAATTATGGATCGATGTTGGTACAGTATAGATCAAGGAAACGCAAGCGGTGTTTATTAAAGATAGATAATAATCAGCGAAACCAAAGACCGTCAGAATTACTTGAAATAGACAAAGACTAATCGGACGAAATAAGATTTCACCTTATGCTCGATTTTGAAGATCATAAATTTAAAGTGTTATTTGATACCTGTGCAACTCACTCATACATAGGTGACAAATTTATAAAAACCGTTAGAAAATGAAATTAAAAACCGAAAAACGATACCTTGATGATAGCAAATGGACAGAAATTGAAAATTACAGGACAAGTTTTAATTCAAATCAAAGTAGGTCATACGGAAAAATACTTATTATTCAGGCTGTTACCAGATTTAAGATCGATAGGAATAATAGGAAACGATATGATAGAAAGATTAGGTTCAGAAATGTAGTATGAGAAAAAGAATTGGTGGTTACCAGACTTACCAAATATTTTTTGTTTGTTTTTTACGAGTGCTGGTAAAAAATGTTCTTATAACACACCGAGAAGGTTCCGCACGTCTCGGTATTGTCGGGATACTGATAGAATTACTAGAGCGATTTTAGTCTATATAAATATAGACAAAGATCATAATTGACCACTATAATGATGCTACCAATGACCCACTAAATAACACCACCCTTTCTCCTTGGCATAATTTACCCCCGGCACCGCTATCGCATTACTTCAGGGAGATGCCGTTCTCTAGCCGTACATCGGCTCTCAGCTATTGTCCCAGCTTGGGCTTTTTCTGAATTTATGGGCTTCTTCTCACACCTACACAGCTACATTGTTAGCTTGTGCGTCCGAGAGGCTTCTTCAACGAGGCTTCCCCCCTATACGCCAAGCACCTCATCATCCCCGGTACGTGATCTGTCAAGGGTTTCTCGTCTTTAGTGGTGCAGAGGTAGCACTGTAGAGTGCTAGGGCACTCCGCACCCTTATGGCGCTCTTTTCCGCATCTCCAACAGGCCCTTTTTCTGTCGGGACCCTGGCAATTGCTTGCCATATGGCCAAAGCCTAGGCAGCGGTGGCACCTCTGGACCTCCGTCTTTCTGCGTACGTGGCAGGACACCCATCCTATCTTTAGGTGTCCTGTCCGCGCTAGCCTTGCGGCAAACTCCTTCCTCAATTCTAAGAAGACCTTCAGATTGTCTCTGAAGGCCTTCTTATTAAAACTAACCTTTATTTCGCCACACGTAGCCTCGCCAAAGTACCTACGCAAGGCAGCTTTCACTTCATCCTCCTCCCCAACCACCACCTTGATAGCAGCGGACAGCTTTGTTCTGCCGTCCGCTGCAGGTCCTAGCTCCACCAAGACCTCTCTTCGCCTCTGATCTCCCTGACGCCCCTGATCTTCACTCCAAAGGCGTCAGACCGCGCCGGGTCTAGATTGCCTTTGCTTCGTTTACCTCTCTTTTGCCTTTGGTGCAGGTGTAGGCACCCCTCCCTCATCCTTTTTGGTTGTCGCTTTTCCAGCCCGGCTCCTCAGCTTCTTCGCCCTTGGCCTTGAGTACGGGGAGTGGGATTTCCCACGGTCTCTTTCGTTTGAGCCCCGCTTTGGCTTGTGTTCCTCTTAGCCTTCTGTTTTCGGGCAATTGCCCTCCTTCTCGCAGTTCTCACAACCTTCTCGATAAGATTTCTATGAAGTCCTTCGGTCATCACAGATTTATCTCGAAGTTGGTGCAAGATACTTTCCGCCTTCTTTAGTCCCTCTTGTATTGGGAGCCACAGGTTTTTTCTTACTACTAAATTCCACCATTGCTTTTATAGTGCCTCGCAACTCTTCTAAGAAATGGTATGCCTCTGAGAGTTTGACATCCATTTCAGCAATGTCCACCTTATTAATCTTATAGCCCGACAGTTCTCTCCTGTCCACCTCCTGTTTAACGTTCAAAGGAACACCCAACTCCTCACAAATGCTCCGGTTCCCACGAGTAGCTAGGGAAGTAAGGGTCCACCCCCGCAGAGCCCCGCATGCGGGGGTAAGGTCTATATGCTCTAGGAGGCGACCTGGTATCCTAGAGATACTGTTTGAGACACCACTCCCTGGTGCCACTCAGTCCTCGGCACGATTTTCACGCCTTGCCTTGGGGTTCTAAGTATGTTTGGTCCGCGATGCATATTTTATTTCCGCATTACCCTCTGTTTCCAGGATCTGCTTGGATGTTTTAACACAGCAAATTTCTTGTATTTTCGAATATAATCCAAATTTTTTCTCGGATTCCCACGTTCAATATTTATTTGTTTGCTATTGTTACGTAGAATTTCTATAATTGCTGTTTGGATCTGTTTGTATGATCCGATACCGTAATCCGCTTAAATTAACAGAACTCAATTTGAATTAATTTCTGTTCGAAAACCAAACATATTTTTAAACAGAAATCGATTCAGATTTAGTTTGGAAATCCAAGCAGGTTACAGAGTTTGAAAATCCAAACATATTCAGATTTTCATTGGACATCTAAGTTGGCTATAGTATCGGAAAAGCCGAACAGATCCTAGTCGCAATTAAGACTTTGTATGCTATTGGAAACATTCTTGATAGAAATACAAATTATATTGTGTATAGAAATCCAACTTTGTTACAGTATTAGAAAACCCAAACATATCCCAACAGATTTACAGATTTGGGCTTAGAGTTCCAAAGCTTTAGGTTTGATGCTATTTCAACCACTGTCTGAAATAGCGACGAGCTGAGAGATTTATTGTAGTCAGAATTGTCTGTTGCGGTGCCGAGGCATGGTGGGCGTTGGCAAAGTAGACTTGAACGTTTTAATTTACGGTTAAAGTGTCAGAATTGTTTTTTGGGTAACTCTATGAATATTCAAATGATGCTTTATCCCACATTTATTGCAAAGTTTAGTATTCTTGAGCTTTAAAGTAATATGTTGCCCAAGACAGTTCAACAATGATTTTTATTTTTAATTATTTCTAGCCGACCTTGAACTGTCTTATTAGCATAATCTGGCTACTTCGAAACATTGTGATCTAAAGTGCAGATCGAAAATTTCGTGGAAAAAACTTTGGAGACACTTAAAGCCTCCTTATAAACTTAGGTACTTAAAAGATTTCTCTACAGCTTGCAAGATTAGAAATCTGGGCATTAAATGGGAGCTACTCAGAAATAGAACCGTCAAAGATTGCTAGAGACGAGTTTGGAAGGCGCAGCCCATAGTTTTGGATTGATGGAAAACTAGCGGTTTGAGATCCGGTTCGAATAGACGGAGGTCGTGTGGTTTTTAACTCTTTCCGAAAGACACATGAAACTCTGAAATAAAGTATCCATAGAAAAAACGAAACAAAGGAGTCTCAGTATGTGCAAGATATAATGATGTACTTAATATCTGTGCAATGATCAATTTTATCTTGTCAACACTGAATAAATTGCTGTAATTGAACTCCCGGAATTGCACGTTCCGTCAAAGCCTCATTCCGGAATACAGCCGTTCTGTTTCATTGGCTGGATGTCTGAATAGCAATATGAAAAAAATTATTTTAAAACCAGTTTTACCTCCTAAGAAATGTAACTTACCTTATACTTTACTTTATTTAAAAATGGTTCCTCGTTTTAGATTTTAATTTTAAATAAACTAGAAAACTGGCATGAGGATAACTACTAACTATCAGAAATAAATTAATCACATAAGAATTTAAGTTTTACAGATTAATGAATATTTATTTGAGTAATTACAATATAAAAGTTAAATTGCAGATATCAGATTTCAAACACGTAAGAACGCAGCTAGGTGCTCTTTCCTCCTAAACCTCCGGATTCCTTCTTCCTATTTTATTTTTATTCCACGTTAAATAGGGAAGACCAACTAATCAAACAAATTTCTGAAAAGAAAAAAGATTATAAGGAGGTATCAAATAATAATTAGTTACTTACAGATTTTATTTACACAGTGGATAAGTATCCACCGTCTCGTTTCTTGAAGCGATAGTAGCTCGTCTTTCTACCCTAAGCACTCTGCATGGAACCCCGCGGGGACGGGGGGGGGGGGGGGGGGGGCAGGGGGGCATAAGGGGGCCCCCCGGGGGGGGGGCCGGGGCCGAGGTAGGGGGGGTGGGTGTACAGTGCAGAATATGGATCTACAGGCTGAGGTGGACAGTTCAATGTATCTGGCCTTTATTGTATAACGAGAAAATTAGGTGTTTCTTGCAAATAGAGAAAAAAGAGGAATCTCTTCATAGATCAATTAAATTGTATTTTTTAAAGCTAAAACCTGAAATAAGGTACATTTAAGTGACTAAAGTGGACTTTTCTTTAAAAAAGACGCTATAGGGACATTTTCTTTTTAAAAAAAGTTCGTCAGGTTCGTTTTTAAACAAATATTCTACTAAATTTCAGTTAAAGGTTGATTTCAGTTACAAGTGAAATAAATAGCTGAAATATATAAGAGAAAAATATGTAGCTTATTTCAGTATTTATTTGACTTTATTGGAATAATATTTGGAATAATATTTATTTATTGGAATAATATATACGTATTTCCCGTCAATTTTTAAACACGCCTCCATAAAAAATTTGTTTTGTACATTTTGCTGTTAGTCCTAAGCCTGGGTAAAGTGTGAAGGAAAATTCATGGGAAATGTGAGTCGACCGTTCGACGGCGAACGCTGAGAAGGGGAGAAGTTAGTAGCATGGAGGGGGAAGGCACCACAAGCTATGTTTTCCTGACTGATCCGCAACTCGACCCCAGCCATTCTTAGAAGATTTAAGAGACACTGATGAAGGATGGTTGACGGGCCGAGTATATTGGACCGGAGCTTAGGGTTTCGGAGATTATTTTGTCGTATATCTGAATTGTCTATCTAAAATGAGACTAAACTAAAACTGAACTAAACTGGACTACACTGATTTCTGCTTAAAAACTGCTGTATCTATGTACAGGATCACTTCTTAGATTTTCGTAGGGGTAAGTGATATTAAAAGTAGGGGTTCATCTTATTTCCAATCAGAATTGATCAAAAATTATGTAGAAGAGTGACAAAAGCCTAATTATCCAATGGGCCTTAAGAATTATATGCATTCCCCTATACGGAAAGTGTCGTAGTATCTATAATAATAATAGATGTCAAAGGGTGAGATATTCTAATGCGTATAAGAGCATAAGATTTGCTTGGGTTCTTTTAATTGTTTGTAAAAGGTTCACACTTCTATAGGTGTCCTTTTTTTAAAAAAACAATCTCATCCTATATGTTAAAACAAATGAAGGATCTTATTTAAATAAAATTAATCTTAAAAATTTATAAAAGTTTCTATGCGATATTTATTAAATTAGTTTTTCTCCTTTTCCTGTTTCTTTTGATCATGCAAATCTGTTTTTTCTAGATCCTAATCTTGTCATTTTAAGACCCTGGAAATGGTTTTTGCATACATACTTCTCTGGTAAGTGCCTCCATGAAGTGCTTTAATTTAGGGTCTGATAGCAAAAGCGGGTTTAAAATATCAGCGGAACAAAAATGAGTGAAGAAATTTGCGGGCAAAAAAGAGGTGAGAAGATACAAGAAAGTAAAGATTCTATTTAGTAGAGCATCGCTATATTATAATATGCGATATAAATCCTTGTTTTTCTAGTTTCGTTTTAGGTCGTTTTTCCCGAATTTTTTTACATACACTATTTTTCCTATTTATCCTTCCACTTTGCAAACTTTTTCCACGATGAATATTCATTTTTTTAGGGTTTTATTTACTGTTTAATTTATTTCAATATGTCACGAGGTTTCTAAACTCCTAACCTCGATCTGTCAAATAAACCAGTGTAGTACACATTATGGCCTACAGAGCCGCTGAAACTCAAGAGTCGCGAAGTTCATTCCATTTCGCAACTGCACGATCTTTTCCGGAAGAGTTCGACCGTATCAAATACACTAGATACGTGTCCTTCTGTTCCTTCGTGGTTCGAGCGTAAGGTGGAGACACTGGAGTGAATGTGAGTGGAAACATTGATAGGGCAGACATATTCGAAAATATCAGTGACACATTTTCGGTCGGTATTGAAGGAAACATCGTTGTCGAATGAGCCACGAGGTAATGCCAATTACCTACCTTACTGAGATATCTAAATATATTACTGAATACTAATAAATAATAAATTATTTATTGATTTATTATGAATGAATAATAATTGTATGCAAAATATTACGATGAAATTAAGATATAACAAATCATATATTTTCATATTTAATAATTCTTTATTCCCACAGTGTATAATTTTAATCCGATTATTGAACAATGTAAAATAATAGTTTGCTTATAATACACACTAAATCATATTTTGAGTAAAAAGTGTCTCTAGTGAAATATTAAGTTCAACGGTATCATCTTAAATCGTCACATTTTCGCTCTTCTCAAATATGTGTAGCTTTAATGAAACAGATTTAAATTGGTTAAAAGTTGCACTCTAACGATAAAATAACTTATAATAAAAATTTTGTACAATTTTTTGTTTAAAAAAGACCATATATGATTATAAAAAATATGAATATTATACGCAGTTTAAGGTTAGGACAGAAAAGTTATTTTTCAAAACTTTATTATTTTGTAAGGATTATAAGTTCGCAAAAACTATATTACTTTACGGAAATTTCTTACATTTATAAAAAGATTAAAACTCATTTTTTAGTTTAACCAAATAATCAAAATATCTGGTTTTCTAATAGGTTAAGTCTCTTGCCCTAATGTTGTGGAGGAATATCGTTCACATGTATTATTCTAAAATTGCATCTCAGTGAACGATAGGAGTCTAATGGAGCATCATCGATTAATTCTGGGGTCAATTCAAAATCCGCTCCGCTTACCATCTTTAAGCCAGCCCGTTTTCCATGGTGATTAAATATTCCTTTAAGATATGTATTTCTATCTATTATTGCAACAACGTCACCAGTAGATGTTGTTAAAACTTTTTGTTCTTCGGTTGGCATGGACCTGAAGTTATAACTTCCTTTTGCACGCATCATAAGGCGTTCGTTGTTAGGAAAAGTGTATCTTTTAATTTCGAATTGCCGGAGCGGATTAGTTTTCGGAATAAGGCGAATGAGTCCATGGTCTGCATGTGTTAATGCAGTTTTGAGTGAAAAACGACGCCTGATAGGAGGTCTAGACCTGGTAAGTAGAGTATTCTCTGAAGGAAGTGAAGACCTGTCCGGAGAATGAGGCCTATCGAGAACGGTAGATGTTTCGGACCGAGGAACGCCAGGAATGGGGTCGCCATTGGGCAAACATTCAAACTGTAAACTTAACTCTGCAACCAAAAATAGAGGAATAGTTTTTACGTAATGTGGACAACCGAGGAAACTTCTCACAGAAAAACACTCGATTCGACAGAAACACTCCTAAAAATGTTTATTTGAATCAAATAAATGTTTTCTGAAGTAAACTGTTACGTCCCAAGATTTTACAATTTTAATGTAAGGCCTACAACTAGGCGCAACCTACATTATCTCACGCGAGGCAGATTAGTACCAGCAATTATTAATTAGCGCATTAACGATTCTCTCTGAGTTTGAAACTAACCATGGTAACTGTGCTACGGTCGATAATATAGAAACCACAAGATAAATGCAATGTTTCCCAAGAGGGTAAGCACTCAGAGAATATTGATGCTTGATAATTACAACTATAATTACAGATTCTATCATTACAGGATAACTATAATTATAACTATAATCAATACGAGTGTATTTATATTTCTTATAGTTTAAAAACATAACAAAGAAAAATGCAGTAATGTAATATAATTAGTACTATCATCTTTTAACTTTATACTATTGTACCATATACTGATTTGTTTGAGAATTTCAAAAAGCAAATGTATCTCAATAAACAAGAATTTTTTACAAATGATGAGCATACTACCAGGAGAATTTACTTTTAATATTACTATAATAATAAGTGAAAACCTTGGTACAATAATAAAAAATTAGGTAGAGAAACTATAGTATCTATTAATTGCATGAGATCAAACCATTATCACCAGGCAGCTTCGTTAGCTCGAATAGGAATAATCCGAGATTCGAAATGTAAATGTCTCAGTAGACATAAATATTCTTCATCCGAGAAAATTGGAACTTAATTGAATAACTAAAAGCAGCACGAACTAAGTAAAGACATGTTATTATAAAACGTATCTTGAGAAAAGTGACCAGAACATGTACGTGCTCCAAAATGTAAATCCATAGTTTAACATAAGGACGTTGGACCACATAACACATCATTCTTCCCTGCAGATTTATCTTTAGCCTTAAGCAGTTATGGATCTAAAAGGAATAGGGAGGCTAGTCATGGAATCGGCTTACTTTCCATATGACAGCGATACCAATCCACCAGTGG
>JAAAKG020122541.1:0-15005 GCA_010014905.2 Druon quercuslanigerum
CCTCCAATGCAAAATAAAAATAGTAAAATCTAGTCTGATTTTCAACAAATATTGCAGCAAAAGGTTTCTCCGTGTACGTCTGGAGGGTCTGGATTTGAGCCGAAGGCTCGAACCAAACCCAGGCTCAAATCCAACATTGACTTTATATTGTGTACTAAAGAGGCAAATTAGTCTTTTTACGGACAAAAGCGAGTTTTCAAGAACGAGGGGCAGCCGTTTTATTGCAAACACATCCAGTACGACAGCCCCTTTTCGACCTTTCTACATTATGTTTAATACATTTATTTATATTATATTTATATTTATATATTATTTATATACAATAATTTACCACGGCCTGGGATTGCTAATTCATATATTGCAAAATAAAGTACAAATTTTATTAAGACGATAAATTTAATATTTGTTTCTGATTTTAGATTAAATTTCATTCTCAGGTACCCTAAAATCGTATAATTTCAATTAATTTATATTATTGCCATTCATAATACGGATTGGTATTGAAACTTTGATATAAATTTAATTTATTTATTTTCGTTGTTATTTTCTACGATTTAAAACAAAAATACACATTAATGCGGAAAGTGGTTCTAAGCAAATTCATAGATATAATTTAGGCGAAAAATCTTATTAAATAAAATTTATTGAAGCTTGTGTCCTTTTTCGAAAAAGTTAATTTTTTTGTTCTTATTATATTATTATAAAAAGAGTTTATACCATATTTCTAGGTCTTTTTTGGTTGAACAACTATTTTTACGTCTCCATCTAAGAATTATTATTAAAAAATTCGTCTATACTTTTTGACTGCACAGATTTTCTCTATTAATTTTTTTCGTATCTTGCGTCTATTTTTAAAATATTTAATTTTTTATTTGTAATTTTATTTTTTATGATTAGAACTAAAACTACGTGACCTATAAAAAAATTATTCATCACAATTTTCTAGCAGCTATACTTTTCTTTTAGTGTAGTGCCATACAAAAGTAGTGTACCGGAAGTTAAGAAAATTTTTTAATTCTCCGATAATTTTTGAAGGAATACGGGTAATTTATTTCTGTACGGCATCTGTGTAATTCGTTTTGTATACTTATGCAGTTTCGTTATCCAGCAACGCCGTACGTATTTGCAAATACAGGGGTGAGAAACCAAGGGTTGTAACTCTTACTACTAATTAATATAGGGGTTGGTCGCTTGCAGAAACACAGAATTAAGTCATTTTTAAAGTATTTTATAAATAGATGACATTTTTCGATATGTTGTACATTTTTTATGGAACATATGGGTCTCTGGGGTAAATAACTTTCCACCCGAAAAAAGCGGCTTTAGGGTGAAATTGTTTTGTTCGGAATTCAGATAGTTTGTCTATACTTTAAAAAATCATCAATAAAAAGTAAATGCCTTACACCTACGAAATTTAACATTTATATAAAAGTGTGTATTTTAAATTTGAATATAATAAAAGTTTAATTCTATATATTTGCTTTGCAAAACAATCCTTCGTAAAACATATAATTAATAAGAAATACTAATGCAAACAACATTTTGTTTATTAAAATACTTTTATATTTTTAAATTCGATTTACCTTTAACTGTGTGTTATGCACGAGGTCATAACGCAGGTGCCCACGGTACTGCTGCGATCGCGCATATCTTACATGTGTATAATAACATGATGAATTCGTGCGCTGGCGCTGTAATTTGTTATATTGTATTATAGGTATAATAACGTGTGCGACGTTCCAAAATTATTTTTTTACGAAAATCCTTCGTTGAAGTGAATAAAAGTTAATAAAAGGTAGAAAACATTACATATTCTTATATGTTTTTAGGTAACTAGAGTAGGACCACTATGGGAAATTTGAAGTGGGGGGTGGTCTGTACTATGGGGAATTCGGAGTAAGGGTTGCTTTGTACTATGGCGAATTTGGAGTGGAAGGCCCGCTATCAGTGGCGTTGACCTGTACCCCAGGAAAGTACCAAAATTTAAATTGTTTTTTGAATTTCAAAATTATACTAATATTCAAAACTTTATTAACTTTACTAATTTCAAAATTTTACCATTATTCAATTTTTTTTTAATTACAACATTTTTTATATTTAAATAATTTTCAAAAACTTTACCAACCTTAATAATTTTTTTAAATTTTCCAATCTTAATTATTTTCCAAATTTTACTAATTTTCAAAATTATATTATTTTTTCAAAGTTTTACTCATTTTAAAAGTTTTCTAATAAAACTTTTTAAAAGAAATTGTAATAAAAAGTTAAAGTTAAAAGGACGTGTGAATTAATTAAAACGTATTTTTCCTGGTTTCATGTGTTTTTTATTTTATTGTCAAAAAGATAAATTTTGCTTACACTTTAGGAAATTTGGAGTAGAGCTCCATTAACATAATCATAATAAGGTCAGTACTTTGGGAAATTTAGAGAGGGGTCCTTGGGAACATTATATTGCTGTTGGCTAAGGAAGTTAGTTATTTGGCGAGAATTATATTAATAAATAGAGGCCATCATGTCTGATCTAACTTTTTAAATTCACAAAATTTATATGATAAAAATTAAATTACAGTAGCCTCTGCGAAACTTCCCGCTACGACAGTTCTCGTTTCCCGATTTCTCTATCGTTCGGTTTCAAAAATGTTTCTGATACATCTAAATTACTCAAGCGAAATAGGGCTACTTAAAAGTTGTTTAGGTCTGAGGATTCGATATGGAACTGAAATTTCCAATGTTTATTTGAAACGAAAAAATAAAAAAATATAAAAGGGACCTTACGTCAAATATAAAACACGAATATAGTAGATTTTGATATCAAATAGGTAGTCGTTTTCAACCCCTAAACCTCAAAAATCGATTTCAAAATTCTAAAATCTGTTCCCAGTTTCTTACCTGAACTATAAAACATGCGAATATCGTAGATTTTAATGGTTAATATTTCTGAAAAAAGTGTCATGCCCCTATCTACAGGGGTGAAATTAGGGAGAAATTAGGCAGTCCTCCGATGAAGATATAGGGATGAAACTTTTTTTTGTATCACTCCTCATCAATTTCTACTAATATTTGCAATGATATCTGACAACAGAGTATTTAGAGGGTTTTTGGAATTTTTTCGAGACTCGTCCTTTGACGAGTTTGGAGGTGAAATTAAGCAGTCCTCCGATGAATATATGGGGATGAAACTTCTTTTTGTATCACTTATCAATATTTTTCACTAATATTTGGGAATAAATCTGCCAATAGAGTATGTAGAGGGTCTTTGGAATTTATTCTCTAGAGATTTTGTTCCTTTAACGAGTTTGGGGCTGAAATTGAGCAGTCTTCCGATGAAGATATGGGTATGAAACAGTTTTCTGTTTAACTCATTGTCATTTCCTACTAATATTCAGGAAGAAATCAGATAACACATTATTTAGAGGGTCTTTGGAATTTTTTCGAGATTTTCGTCCTTTGACGAGTTTGGAGGTGCAATTAAGCAGTCCTCCGATGAAGATATGGGGATAAAACTTTTTTCTGCATCAGTCCTTATCAATTTCTACTAATATTTGCAAATAAATCTGACAACAGAGTATTTAGAGGGTTTTTGGAATTTGTTTCGAGATTGTCGTCCTTTGACGAGTTTAGGGGTGAAATTAAGCAGTCCTTCGATGAATATATGGGGATGAAACTTCTTTTCGTATGGCACATCATTATTTTCTACTAATATTTCAAGAGAACTCGGACAAGACGGTATTTAGAGAGTTTTTAAAAAAAAAATTCTAGATTCTCTTCCTATGACGAGTTTGGAGGTGAAATTAAGCAGTCTTCCGAAAATATATGGGGATGAAACTTCTTTTTGTATCACATATCAATATTTTTCACTAATATTTGGGAATAAATATGACAATAGAGTATTTAGAGGGTTTTTGGAATTCATTCTCTAGAGATTTTGGTCCTTTAACGAGTTTGGGGGTGAAATTAAGCCGGCTTCTGATAAAGAAATCGCGATGAAACAGTTTTCCGTTTCACTCATGGCCATTTTCTACTAATATTTAGGAAGAAATCAGACAATAGAGTATTTAGAGTGTTTTTGGAATTTTTTCGAGATTTTGGTCCATTAACGAGATTGGGGGTGAAAGTTAGCCATTTTTCCAATGAAGATATGGGGAGGGAACTTTTTTTTGTATCACAGTTCATCTTTTTTACTAATATTTGGAAAGAAATCTCACAACAATAACAGTTCACTCAGTGGAATTCCGTCACTGGTTTATAACGCGCGGATCACCGATTACTCAGTGCCAGTAGTTATCTGGTCATCCATCAGCTGGTTAGGTATGACACTTATATCACGTAATTTAACATTTTTTCTTAAATATACCGTGGAAATTTAATTTTGAGTGGTATCTGATAGTGTTTGTTTCTGATACCGAGAAAACGGCTTAACTACAACAAAAATATGTACAATCTTTAAAATAATAATAATTTACATCTGCTCTCTAAGTCGCTAAGCCAGTGAAACCAATATTGTTTGAAACAGTATTTCGCTTTACTACTGGGGAACCAGTGAGATTCTGGAGTTACACTGGTGGACAAATAGCAAACATTGAGAATACCAGAGAATATTGTCACTGAATTAAGATATACATGTAGAATACAGCATTGTGGCCTCTAGCAGAACCTAATCCCCCCCCACTCCCATCATCCCTCTTGGGATCCAGGGTAATTTCCTTAATTGACTTATTATGTATTTTAAAAAGTTATCAGGTCGCAGAACCATGAGAATTATATTTACGAAGTTCCATTCCGTGAATATAATTAATACGGAGTGAAATTCGTGATTACTCAATGCTCAATTAACTTGCATCATTGGCGTTGGACTTTGTGATGAGACGTAAAGTATTTTCGCTACGTTCATGAAACTAACTTTTGCTGTCGCATGTTCTTAGTACGGATAATCTGAAAATATGAAAATTTACTGCGAACTTAAATTTATTGAAAGAAATTTCACTAGAAAGGACTTAAAAACTCCTTAAACCAAAGTCAAGGTTTGTTAGCAGAAGTTCCTATGAGAGTTCCCCTCCCCCGTTACTACAATATTATACTGCCACACAGTGGGTCTAAAGTGATAATTTTTTCTCAAAATTCATTATCTTTCGACAGGAATAACATAGAGGGATGAATCCTTTTGGAAGTTGTAGATCAATACCTGCAGATAATAGGAAAAATAGAGCGAATGTAATAAAAAATTTTTTAACCTGAAAGATCAATGTCAAAGTTGACAGTTTTTGGCTAAAATTTAGATAATCGATTACCATGAGCGCTTAAGTATTAAATTTTAGGTGCTACACATTTTTTTATTAGATTTTTTATGCATATTCCATATCCGGCCTAAAATTTACTCTAGGACTTCAGACCTCAGAAAAAAAATCAATTGAAAATGCTATTCGAAACCTTAAGGTCTGAATTATTTGTACGCAATAAAATTTTACTATTCATCGTATTTAAAGGTTTTTGGGGTCGCTACTTTCGAATCCGAGGTCGAAATATCTAAATTCTAAAAGGTAAATCCAATATGGCAGACAAAACTCCTTAAATAAACTTGATCTGACTAATAATTACCCCTTACGGGTTTTTGGAGTCGCGGATTTCGAATATGAAGGAAAAATGTCAAAATTCCAAATAATGGATTCAATTTTGCGGGCAAAACCTGTAAACAAAACCGATATGACTGAAAATTGCTACATTTGAAAATTTTAGGACCGGTGTTAAAAATCGTAATGCGTTTGATGAAAATGCCTGAAGATTCAAACTTTGAATAAGATTGTACGTAAGTATATAGCTAGGCAGAATGCAGTTGAACCAATTCGGGTAGTATAAAATAAGTTATATATCACACACATATATAAATTATAATTGTTTGATAGACCTGTATTCGATTTTTATTTATTTTATAAATCATCTTCATTCATTTAGTCGCAGTTAATTTCTACATCTCTGTTTTCAGATTCCGCATCGCTGTTATCACTGTCATCAGTAATTTGTCTGTAAACATTTTCTTATTAACGGGTTTATAGGTTTTAATCAAGTAAGCATAAAGAGAGTGGTTTTACATGAATGTAAATGCATATTTTTGACGCCTTTTCAGCGGTATATAATTCACCCAAGATTCTCGAAAAAACAATTCTTAATCCAAGCCAGAGAATTCATGCGTAAAATGAAATTAAACTAATATATATGTGTATTAAATTGTCTTACCCTTCTTTAATAAATTTCTTAACATCTGGACACATTTTTTGTTTTCCTTTTGCTTTTAATCTATTATTTAATAATATTAAAGGGATTTTAGGATCAGTACAATAGACTGCGTGATTAAAAACATCAAGTATAAAATTTATGCCATGATTCGTTTGCATTTTCAGAAAAGTAAATCATTGGCAACGGAAACTGCCTGGAAATATTGCAACCGTGTCTCAAAAGTTTGTGCGGAGAAGGGTTCATTCTTGCCCACTGGTAAAGCTCATAATGTAGAAAATACGTCTTATAGCAAAAATTTTTCAGCTCATCAAGTTTTAAGTGGTTTTTGCATTTAAATGCACTCAATATGGTTGCAATGTTATTAACTAGCACAGCACTTATCTTTAAAGCCTGAGCAAATATATCCGGGTTTGCAAAGCACTTTCTTGCTACATTGCCCGTACTGGTTGTGCCATGTCCTTGTAAAACTTGGTCCGCTTTAACTCCTAATTTGTGCTTAATTTATTTTGTGCAAGTTTACGTGATTCATATAGCTCTGAAAACAATAGAACTAAGTACATCGCGATATTAATGATAATTTTCTGAAAAATTAAAGGAACAGAAATTCGTTACAAATTATAAACTAATGAATAAAATTTCACAGATTTTTACATAAGATAAACCTGCGGGAACAGTAGTTTTATAAACATGAAAGGAAATACATATTTATTTAATAATATACCTTTAAAGATTTTTCGCACATTCCAGATTTTAATAGTTTTTCCGTATGATATGTGAAGCATGTGCTCAAAAGCTTTAATCTCATTACGCAATAAACCCAGACTTAATTTAAATAATGATGCTTGTGAAGTAAAATTATCTTTCAGGTTGCCGGAATTGTGTGATGTTCTGAGACACATGGGACATCTAGTTGTTGCTGAATCGCCTACAATAGTGTTTAGGCAAATTAAATCTATGTATCTTAAGATTTTGAGTTTCATTGTTTAACCGATTATGTTATTAAATTAGTGCTTCATTGTCTTCTTCTTTTAGTGCTATCCTTATAATGGTCTGCGAAAGCGAACGCTTTGCGGTGTCGGGTTTATCCAGAAACATTTGTCTGTTTTTGAACCTTTTAATTCAATGATGACCATACTGGTTATAAATAGTGATTCTTGCACATTTGGATTCTCATTGTCCGGATTGCTACACAATTGGTGTGGGTTTACATGACCTGATGAGCTATCAAATCCCATTGTTACAATCAATTCTAAATATTTTAAGTCAAACGTTTCCCAATTTATAGCAACTGCTTCACATAAACATTCTTGCATTTCTCTGTAAATTGATTTATAAGCTGGGTAAATTGGAGAGTTATAAATGAATAAATTAAATTCTTTTTCAAAGTCAAATATTTAATTTTAATTGCAATATTCTGAGATATTTGATTAATTACAAAATGAATTTAATTTTAATTACCTTTTATTACAATAATATTTTAAATAGAATGCTAACGCAGACTCTTTTGAATGCTTTATAAAACCATTATTAAAACTGATTTTCTCATCTTCATCTTCGGTTTCGGTATCATTAGTTTTCTTTCCTAATTTTACAGCTAGTACAAGAATAGGGTTGTTATATTTTTGGTCATTGAAAATATTTTAAAAAACATGTGACATCTTTAGTACTAAACAATAAAATGGCGAGTAGTAGTTAATAGACATTTTGGCTTTATTGTAGGATATTTGTCCGCCATATTAGATTCGCCATATTCAAGTTTGACATTTTGACTTCGGATTCGAAAGCAACGATCCCAAAAACCTTTAAATACGATGAATAGTAAAAGTACATTGCGTAGAAATAATTGAGGCCTTAAAGGTTTCGAATAAAATTTTGAATCGATTTTTTCTCCGAAGTCTGAAGTCTTAAAGTAATTTTCAGGCCTGATTTAGAATCTGTAATCGATCATCTAAATTTTAGCCATAAACTATCAACTTTGACATCGATTTTTCAGGTTAAAAATATATTTTTTAAATTCTTTCTATTTTCCCATATTCTGCAAGTATTCATCTAAAACCTCCAAAAGGATTCATCTATGTTATTCCTGTCAAAAGATAATGCATTTTGACACCAAAAATATCACTTTATCCCACTGTGTGCCGCTTGGGTATGTGGATCATTTCATATTTATGAGAATACTTATTTCCCTAATTTGAATCATTCGAATTATCCATTTTTTCATGTTCAGGAAGAATTATTTGACACTAAATAGTATTTTTATTTATCTTTGAGATACCAGTATGAGATTCCAGAGATTTACAAGTGAGTAAGTAGTACACATAGGGAAAATCAGAAAATATCTGAAGTAAACTCGTGATACAACAACTCACCACAACCAAGCCAAAACTCTCGCACAATAGTTTACTTAAAAAAGTTTAAAGTTATTTATTACTTCAATTACTCATTTCACGTACATATTTTTAAGGATATATTTGGATGTTTTCTTCGATTCTACATCGAAAAGACATTTTTCCCGTGATATACCTCTGTGTAAGTATAACATATATATGCGATTGACTTTGAATTTTCTAGAAGCTGAACCACATGAGATATTTAATCAATGTATAGAGAGATGTCATGATTTTCTACGCGCTTTTAGACAAAGTTTGGACAGCATTTTACAAGTATTTTCTTAGTATTAATCAAAGGATATACAATAAGGTGATTTTGTGATAAGTTTTCAGCTTATTTGAAGAGCTTGCTCAGTTGACACTACAGGAAAAGAAAAATGTGTTAGAGAAACTTGGTAATATTTTATGATGAAAACTAAAAACTTTGGAAACGGGGAAAAATTATATAAACTTATCGCGAAAACTGCAGTTTGGGAAGGGTCATTTTAAAAGATTATAATTTTCGGTGTATGTAAAAAATAAAAAATAAAAGCAATCAGGAAGATTCATAGTAAATTTTTTCTTGTCTATCTTTAAAGTAAGCGTTACAATAGTCATATATCGTATGAATGAAACTGGAGCCAACTAATGAAAAACATTGCGCAGAGTAATATTATTGTGAAGAAAATAATTTAACATATAAACTAATTTTTTCCCATTACTACTAAAATTAAATATAGTTTCGCTTAAATCATTGTTCCACTATGTAGACAAAATTTACAGTAAAAATGAATTCAGAAAAAATGTTCTTATAACACGAATTCGCAAGCTTATTGCGAATAAAAGTTATTTAAACAAAATTTGAAAGTATCTATGGTTTGAAGCTTTTTAATACAAATATTTCCTCATCATAGGTCAAAGCTTTACCGGGTGTTATATCATAATTTTTCTATTCATAAAAAGGATTTTAAAGGGAATTAGTTTGATGGATTTTGTCTGATGTGAGAAACAGAACTGCTTCTACGAACAAAAATCTGGAGAAAGTTCCACAAAAAGCTAAATTATATGTTAATAATTATTCAATTATTATTAATTATATATTTCGAAAAAATTTTAAGAGCAATAGTTATTTTGAAGGGTGATATTTGACGAAACGAATAATACTTTTTCTATTGATCATAATAGTTTATACACATTTTCTAACAGTTCATAGCAAATTTTAAAATAAAAATGGCTTTATGATTTTTCAATCTTATAAAAACTTTTCTGCGTATAACATACATAAAAAATAGAATAAAAGACAGTAAAAATAATATTTAGTACTTTCTACAAATAAAACAAACTAAATATGTATTTCAACAAAAAAATATTTTGTATGAATATTATAGCGAGAAGTTTTTTGTTTTTATCAAAAAAAATTTATGAAGTTTCTCTGACATATTTTTCTTTTCCTGTAGTGTTAATTGAGTAAGCTCTTCAAATAATCTGAAAACTTATCACAAAATCACGCATTTTATATCCTTTCTCTCTAAATCTGAAATAGTGAAATGTTCACAATTTGCATTAGCGAAAGTGATTTCACTATTTTAATAGTGAATGATTCCACTATTTTACTATTTTAATAGTGAAATAGCGTTTCTCCATTATTTCAAATAGTGAAATTCACTATTGCCATAATGAAATTTTCACCAGCACTCAAATACTGAAAAATGACTAATTGAAATAGTGCAACTAATGAAACATATGAGACGTGCCAGGTCAAACAGGGTAATCGCGTTTCAAGGAGGACAAGGTAAATTAAATCTCACAGTGGTATTACAATTGCAGAAGAGAAAAGTGCGAATTCTGTTAAAATGAGGTAAAACCGCGCACGCAATTTTTACAGTTTGCAGGTTATATTGTTATTTTCTTTCCCACCTATCGATATTTTTTTCCCAAATATTTATGTTTTACAGGTTATCAGTGTTTACGGAAACTCTATAAATAATTTTTTTTTAATTTTAGGTCTCTGTCACTGTCTCCGGTTTCTGAACAATACAAATAGAGATTTTAGGAACTTTTGTTCCGTAATATGTCTTTTTTCTCAAACACGTACCAAATTTTTAGAATTTGTCTTGCTAATAAGATGATATTTCTTCTTTTACAGGATTTGAAGTTTATACTTTATACCTTCGAAAAATACCAGATGCAATGAAGTCAAACATGCTAAAAAATTAGAATTTTTGCTTAAGTTATACTTTTTTTAAATAAGCGAAAATGAATTTTTTAAATTCGGGTAAATTTGATTTAAAAAATGTTTGTTTCGTTACATACTTTTATGCATGACAAGCAAGGGGCTGTGCATAAATGAAAAAAAACTTTTATTCTGAAATTCTGAAGCATGCCTTTGTTAGGGATCAAACGTTTTGACCACCTGCATTTCATATAATTTTTTCCGAATACATTTTTCATATGAATTTATCGGTCATTATTGTTACGTAAAATGATTTGGGTTAGGGGAGGATTTGGTAAAATCGCACTGTTTGTCATGAATGAATGAAGTGGTTCATCTTTCAAACAAAGAAAGATTTTAGTTTTAAATAACAAACAGGTGAAATGAATGGAAAAGAAGAATTAAGAAAAAAGAGTTAAAAAGAAGAATTTTAAACGGAAAACTATACATTTTTAACTAAGAAAGAACAGATTTTTAAGAAAGCAATTAAATTTTTATATGAATGCATCATTTTTTACCATATAGTTGATGTTTCAAACAAAAAGATTATCGTTCCACCATAAAAGACGAATGCTAAAAAAATTACATAAGTTTGCAAACAAAAAGTCGAATTTCAACCAAATTGTTAAACTTCCAGTTAAAAAATTAATTTTAAACCAAAAAAAGCTCATTTTTATCGAGTTAGTTCCATTTTTGACCTAGAAAACAAAATCTCAACGAAAAATTTAATTGTTAAGATTTTAACTAAAACATACTTTTACTTTAAATGAAAACAGTCAAATTTTCAACTAAAGAAGGCGAATAATTCTTACCGAAATGCATCAATTTGCAAGCAAAGATCTGAAGTTTCAACTAAAGCAGATACATTTTCTACCAAAACTGAATTAGTTTAATCCCTAATTTTTTAAAATAATGATCGTCCAAAAAGATTAAATTTCGACGAAAAATGTAGTTGATATTTTAATCAAAAAAGCTCTTTTAATTCTAGAATTTAACATTATTATTATATAGTAAAATTATAACTTAACATTGAAACGTAAAAGTAAAAAAAGTTAAAAATAAACGTAAACGTAAAAGTAAACGTAAAAGTAAAACGTAAAAAGCAACGGTAAACTTAACAAGATGGGAACTTCATTTAAAACTGAAAAAAATTTTGATATTAAAATTGTTCTATACACAAACCCTTTAAAATTGAAATCTTTAACTAAAAATCAGACTTTTATGAAGACCTGAGACTGTACCTAATGCACTGTTTAAATTAGTGAAATCCCCTAATCGAAATAGTATAATCCACTATTTGAATTAGGGAATTTCACTATTTTATAGTGACCCACTTTTTTTAAATGGAAATAGTGAAAATACACTATTTCAAATTTAGAGAGTTGATTATTACTAAGAAAATACTTGTAAAATGCTACCTAAACTTTATCTAGAAGTGCGCAGAAAATCATGATATTTATCTATACATTCATTAAATATCCTACGTGTATTAGCGGTATATCACGTCAAAAACGTCTTTTTCGATGTAGATTTAAGGAAAAAATTTAAATACATCCTTAAAAATGTGTACGTGCAATGAGTAATTAAAATAATAAATAACCTTAAACTTTTTTAAGTAAACTATTCTGCGAGGGTTTTGGCTTTGTTGTGGTGAATGTGGCGCAGTGGTCGGGATTGAGTAGGGACTTTTTTATTGGTATATCACGAGTTTACTTTAGTGAAAATATTTTCTGATTATCTCTATGACTACTACTTATTCACCTGTAAATATCTGGAATCTCATACTGGTATCTCAGAGATAAAAAAAAATATTGTTTGGTGTCAAATAATTCTTCTTGAACGTGAAAAAATGGATAAGTCGAATGATTCAAATGAGTGAAATAAGTATTGTCATGAATATAAAATGATCCACATACCTAAGCGGCATTATAATATTGTAGTAACGGGGGAGGGGAACTCTCATAGGAACTTCTGCTAACAAACCTTGACTTCGGTTTAGTTAAATTTAAGTTTGCCGTCAAATTTCATATTTTCAAATTGTCCGTACTAAGAATAAGCGACAAGAAAAGGCAGTTTCATGAACGTCGCGAAAATACTTTACGTATCGTCACAAACTCCAGCGCCAATGATGCAAGTGAATTGAGCATTTAGTCATCACGTATTTTACTCCGTATTCATTTTTATTTCTGAGTTAAGTCCCTCAAGGAAATTAACCTGGATCCCAAGAAGGATTGTAGGAGTGGGAGGGATTAGGTTCTGCTAGAGGTCACAATGCTGTATTCTATATATACATCTTACTTCAGTAACAACATTCTCTGGTATTCTCAATGTTTGCTATTTGTCCACGAGTGAAGCTCCGGAATCTCACTGGTTCCCCAGTAGCAAAGCGAAATACTGTTTCAAACAATATCGGTTTCACTGGTTTAGCGACTTAGAGAGCAGATGTAAATTATTATTATGTTGAAGATAGTACATATTTTTGTCGTATAGTTAAGCCGTTTTCTCGGTATCAATAACAAACACTATCAGATACCATTCAAAATTAAATTTCCACAGTATATTTAAGAAAAAAATTAAAATTACATGATATAAGTGTCATACCTAACCAGCTGATGGACGACTAAGATAACTACTGGCACTGAGTAATCGGTGATCCGCGTATTATAAACCAGTGACGGAATTCCACTAAGTGAACCTGTGAAATATCACTGATTATCCGTGAAACACTTCTAGCTGTTTCAACAATTGAAATGATACTACTTGATTTCAAGGGAGTGTATTTCGAAGTTCGTCTTTTAGTATAGAATTCTTTGTGATATAAATATGTTCTATTTTTTAAATATTCTCTACAGTTATTTAAATCTTTTAATCAATATTCTCTGGTTTACTCAATTTCTGATATTTGTCCACCAGTGAAACTCCGGAGTCTCACTGGTTCCCCAGTAACAAAGCGGAATACTGTTTCAAACAATGTCGGTTTCAGCGATTTAGAGAGCAAATATAAATTAATATTATGTTCGAGATTGTAAATATTTTTGTCGTAGTTAAGCCGTTTTCTAGGTATCGATAACAAACACTATCAGATAACATTTAAAAGAAAATTTTCACAGTATTTTTAAGAATACTGAACACCAATCCAAAAGTATCAAATAAGAACCTGACGAATCTGCAAAGAAACGCCGTAGCAGGATAAGCGTCGTCTGGATGCCCCCGCTCGGATGTGATCCATATGGCGAGGGCCATTGGCTACCCCTATAAGATAAATTGACCCCAAGTATCAACTAAAAAAAAAATTTTAAGAAAATTATATACAAATTTTGAAAAATTTAAAAAAATCCAATTTTCTCGAAAACGGCTTTACCGATCATGATGGTCAATATATATATGTAATAAAGGGTACTAAGAGAGTTCCGAAAAAAATTCAATAACATTTCTGTTAATTTTTAGAGGATAAAAAAATTATTAAAATTTTTTTATAATTCGTTTAAAAGGAAGTACTTCTGGATCACCAACAATTTTTCTTCTATATCATGCTCACATTCAAGGCATCCATATATATTTTTGCGGAAATGATCAAAGCATTACTTCATAGTTCAAAGAAATAAAAACCAATTTTTGGCCCCTTACATGTATGCAATTCAATGAGAATGAGGGGCCAACTTAATTTTTAGCTTATGACGCAGTAAGTTATACGCGATGGTGTAATAAAATTCAGATGCAACAGCATTATTCGACTGAAAACAAATTTTATCGTGAATTCACCAGTCATAGTGTCCATTGATTATAAGTAGATAAAAATAATTCTTTTTCTTTACTGCTGACATTCGCGAAACTAATTTCATGTTTGCCCAGGATGCATCACGTGGATGTCGCCAGTCAGATTATCATCCCTTACTTTATTTACACTATATACAACTATATAAATACTGTATTAATAACATAACAAAACATATATACACTATATACACACACGATAGCCAAGAATTTACATATATACACTTCATATGCACAAAACATTAGTATATTATTTTAAAGCTCCGTATTAGTCATCGTCACTGTTTTCTTCAATGACAGAATGAATATTCTGTATATAATAATGTATATAGTGTATATATCTTTTGTTAAGTTATTAATACAGTATGTATATAGTTGTATATAGTGTAAATAAATTAAGGGATGATAATCTGACTGGC
>JAAAKG020122552.1:0-15004 GCA_010014905.2 Druon quercuslanigerum
TCCCTTTCCTCTTCATTTTCTGTCTGTCTGGCATGGGAAACCCTGTCAGTAGCAATGCTACCGCCAACATAGCCGTCCAAGTCATGAGAGGAAAGCTCAAGCCCTACCGCGACATCAACGTGAGAACACCTTCGGTAGGGCCATTATTAGTAGGGCCATTGTATTGAATACATTATTTTTATTATTATTATTATTATTATTATTATTAATATTATATTATTATTATTGGCCCACCATCCATCCCACAGGTACTCATGACAAGTTACTTCACTACTAAACACGGTCGCGAACGCGGCAAGTGATTAGTAGATTCGTTGGTGTCAGTCGTTGTTTTAGAACTCTCTAGCCTGCTTGCGCATTCGTCATAATTCGCAGGGATACATACTTTTATTACTATTATTTATTTTGTTTAGAAACTTTTACTCAGGGGAACCCATTTATATATCACAGTCACGGAGTAAGTCAAGTGACTAATGAAATTAGGATGTTAGTAGTTAATCTAATACGATGCTTGAAACCTCCTGCGATGATGCTGTAGATATAAAATTACGAGCGGTCGCGAGCGTTGGAGGTGACAACATTTATTTATTATTATTATTATTATTATTATTATATGTACTGATTCAGTCAATTTTGAAATGATATATTTTACATAGAATACATTAGCGTCAAAAATTGCTACCAGGCAGTAAACGAAACAGCAGCTTCCGCGGTGCAGGTACTGACTGGAGGGCCAGGTAAAATTGAACAGTTTATTTGAAAATAATAATAATGAGTACGAATGGTTGCAGCTGTCAAGGGTTTTGGAATATCCTCGCAGATTACTAGAAATTCAAAATCCTCTAATCTAGAATGGCGAAAAGAGATAGATCTCTACCTGTCTCAAGGATGTTCTAATGAAGACCAAGATGTATTGAAATGGTGGCGTCAGAACGAGAAGCTCTTCCCTACGGTGACTCTAATGGCTCGCGATTTACTGTGCATACCAGCTACATCTGTATCAGCAGAACGAGTATTTTCTCGTGATTCCCTCACCATCAAAAAATACAGGAACGGTCTCGAAACTGAATCCATAAAATGTTTAATGTGTATTAATTCGTGGGTTACTTGTAGCTTGGCGCCTCAGATTCAAATGTTACTAGATAAATAGAACCGATGTCTACATCTTAGTTTGTTTGAAATGTATAAATGATATAAAAAGTGAATATTCAGTTTTAATATTGATTTAATTAATAAAGCAGCAATTTCATAACAATCTAAAATTTTAATTAATTTGAAAGAAATAGTGCCTCATATTTAATCCAATGTTTGGATTTAAAACAATTTTTAGCTAACTCTCGTATTTAGCGACACAAGGAAATCTAGCATTAGCTTGCATGAAAAACTTGCTAACTTTCGAATTGCTTATCAAGCTCGAATTGGCTTAAAAAGTTTGAGTCTATAAATTCAAATTTAAAAATCCTAGGCTAGAAATATTTTGGTACAAAGTTTTCCCTAAACTTGTTCGTTTTGTTAATTGAGTTAATTATATTTTTAATTCAAAAAGGTTTTGAATCATCTATGAATCAAATATTTACATAGTTTTAGAAACCGATCGCTTGGTTCGATTGTCATAGCGAAAAGGTCGTGTTATGAGACGATGCGAACCGATATGACGTTTTAAAAAGACGATCACTTTGCTCCTTCTCGTTGGATTATCGGATCGATCGCTCGATATCGATATCGCTCGATTAGTGGATAATTTCCTTCACCTCAGCGCGGAACAATACATTCGTGCGACTGTGGCTTACCTCAATCAAATTTTAACAGGGAAGCTAACGTTTCCGCCTAAAGAAGCAGAAAAGGCTGTGGTTCAAAAAAACATCTTCGTCGCTAGGATCATTGCAAAACGCAAAGGATCGTTGCATAAAAAGCATAGGTATTCTAGGTTATCCAGGACAAATCGCTAATTTAAGAGAGGAAGGTTTGCTGAGCACTAGTGCCTTGAATTTTAGACAGAAGTGGAAGAAATGCTGAAAACTTACACGATATGATTCAACAATACAATTGACAGAATTTATGCTTCTTGGTCATGGCTTTTACGCAGACCTGACGTAAAAATTCTTATGGGAATATTCGAAATATATCGTTCAGTTCTTGTCGAAGGTAAGTGCAGTTCAGGAGCGTGAAATTTTTATCAATGTTATCTTCAATATCATAAAATTTTTGAATTATATTCACAGGCTATGGATGGATGTGGCCAGACTAAAATAAAATAAGGCAACCGGGCAGTGCTTTTTAAAAAAGGAAATAAAGTTTCACACAAGAATAATTATTATCTACCACGATAAAAGTATTTGTGAAAAAATATTTTAATTTTCTACCAAAGAAATAAATTTTCAATTAAAATAAATAATTCTGAATAAAAAAGTGAGCTTCTAAACAAATCGTCAAATTTTGAATAAAAAAAACGAATTTGTACAATAAAAAATAATTTTTAATTAAAATAAACGTCTTTCAAAAAAATAGTTTACTTTTCGCTCAAAGAAATTCGTTTTCAACCAAGACTACTTATTTTCTGCAATGAAAGTAGAATTTTTAATCAAATATATGAATTTCTCAACCATGAATTAAATTTGGGATGAGAATAATTGATGCGTAAACAAAAAAATTAAGGTTGGACGTAATATTTGGATTTTTAACTAAAAAGAATAATTTTTAATGAAAAAGATTAAAGATTTCTAAATAAAGAGGAGTTTTCAAGAAAATAGTAGAATAATCTACCAAATAGTTGAATTTTTAATCAGAAAATTACTCAATTTTAACCAAAAAAATATTGTACGTTCAATCTTAAAGTGAAAAAAATTAATTTTGAACCATCAATAATTATTTACAATTGAAAAAGACAGATTTTCAAAAAAATACATGAATTCTGAATTAAATAAAAAAATTGTACCAATAATACATATATTTAAAACTATTAAAGCTTGACCATAAACTAAACATAGCATAATTTTAAACTCTCAATATAAAAATTGAATTTAAATCAAAATGAAAAATCTAATTTTTAACAAAATATTTCACTTTTCCACCAAAGAAATGAATTTTCAACAAAAAAGATTCATTTTCTACGAAGAATATTAATTTTGTACCATAAAAGTCAAATTTTTAACCCAAAAAATAAATATTATAATAAAATAATCAATACTGCAGTCTCCGTGTCTTACATTTATCTCGATATTTTAACATATACTCTTGAATTAATATTTTTAGTAACTTGCAGAAACTTTGTGACTGAGAATTTAAATATTTCATATCAAAAAAGCAAAACCATGATTTGAGAATATGTGTACATTTATGTAAAATTCGTTACTATTATATATACTACAGATATATGCAATATCATTAAATGATAATATACAAACTAGGACAGCACAAACAGTTTATTAATAAAAATATACAGTACTAATTAACACGTGTTGCAAATTTTTATTTACGTTTTTCCGCACGAAATAGTTAGCGCAAATTATGAAAATATGATTCAAAAGAAAAACAAAAATGTTTCTTTTCCGTCTATTGTCTCATATTCTTCAAATTTTCCTTTAATTTGTTTATTTTCCTTATATTAAAATGAAATAAAATACATCAAAAGAACTATATATACATATACGTGCACTAAACCATGCAAATACGATCTATTTTACAGACTACTTGTACGCGGCGCTAGTTCTGGGTTTCTATTTCCGCCTACTTGCCATTGCGTTGACCACCCCTGGTATGCTAGCAGATCGAGTCGTGTTGCGTGGATTACCAGACGACGAGCGTGGTCCTAATAAGAATCGTTGCGGTCCCGGCTGACTCCTCCACTAGTTGCGATGGTAGCCGGATGGAGATGCGCTTAGACGGCCGGAGAATAACTAAGACACTTCGGAAAACTTGCGACTGATATCTTTATCAGATCACAAGCAGATTCGGACTGGCAGTAAAAATTCAGGTAAATCCCCCTCGCCGGCGGGGGTAAGGGTATATGCCTGAAATTTCATGAAGTTCTCTTTTCAGTTCCAGTATCATTTGTGAGTCCATGTGTATGTCTAATTCTAAAGTATTGTCCATTATTCTCCTTACAGGGTTAGTTTCATTTATTCAACTGCCCATTAGGCTTTTGATTTTTCTGTTAATGTATTACTAACTCCATTGTATGTAACTTTTTCCGTCTTCATTTGGACCTTCGTCCCTTTCTCTACCTGAAGGGTCTGTTATTGCAAAAAGAGTCATGTAGAATGTAGATTTTTATTGGTACTATTTTGCAAAAAAAAATGGCATTAAAGTTTGTCTAGTCCCTGTAACCTATAACAAAAAAAAAGAAAAGAAAGGTTTTGGTGTTGATTTTTGAGTTCATGGGAAGACGGTTTTGTTATTTTTTTGTCAATTTATAAAGTGTGTTTACACTGGTTATTTTGTATTGAATTAGTAATGTAACTGCATGTGTTTTTTACAAGAGTTTTAAGGAGCCTATAGGATTCGTGACAAAAGCTAAAAACTTTTAAAAGAATTCGTAAGATTATATAGAGGCAAGGAAAAAATGTGGGTTCTACTATTGGCCCTAAAGTGAGCCTTCAATTTCTTTTTACTTTATATTGAGTTCTTTGAAAATTTTTGTCAACTCCTGCATCCATTTCTTCCAGAGTGCTGACCATTCCTTCTCAATTGGTCTTTTTCCTCTTCTGTGAGTCCGTGTTAGACTTTTGCTCTTATTATTATTTGGATTGTGATCCTCTGCTTTTCCTCTTCCTCTGAGTATAATCTCGCTACTTAGCTTTCTTCCTCTTCCTGTTGTGCCTTTAGTTGGATCTTCCTCCTTTGGTTGGAGTGATTGTCCCCATGAGCAGTTTCGTTCTTTCTTAAGCATTTCCTAATTTCTTTTCTTCTTCTCTTTTTATTCTTCCTTTTTTATCAATTTGGTTTTCAAAAATGCTACTCTGATTCTCGCGTTGTCCTCCATTGTTAGTTTATTTGTCCTTAGTGTTTCTTTCCATTTTCTGGCTTGGTCTTTTAGGTCCATAGGGTTTTCTGTATTTAGTGTTATTATTTCTACTCTAAAATAGCTGCCTTGGCATCCTGAGAAAGCGCTGTAGATGTTGCGAACAAAGGTCTCCTCGTCTTTGTCTCTGTTGGTGCTTATGTTGAGGTTATTACCTCCCACTGATACTTCCTCGTCGGATTCTTTTTGTTCCCATCGATTGGTATTTGCATTGAGGTTTATACCTCCTATTGCCAATTTCTGTTATGAGTGAGTTTGTGTAGAGATTTATTTTTTTCTGATATTCTTTTTCCTGGTGTATTTTTAGTTTGTTTTTAAAAATTTTTCCTAATTGAGATTGTTAGCTTTCGTTCGGCATAACAATGCCTCCGCCAATTTCAGGTGAAAAATGATTTTGTTCGTCCATTTTTCCCAATCTATGTGAAATGTTATTTAATTTGATCATGCTATTTTTTCAAATATCCTATTGATTTCTGTTATCAATTTCCGATATTATACTGGCTTTTGGAGATTCCTCTTCTATTTATTACCGATTAGTAACTTTTCTGTTTTTCCAAAGATTACGAACGTTAATCTTGTGTGTTTAAGCTTTCACTAGAGTCTTAGATGGGTATTCTCTGCAGGGGTTGGAATTTGTTGCTTATGGAAATGGTTATTAAGCTGTGGATATCATTCATAGGATTGGTTGTAGGAACTTGGGCGTATTGTGTTTTATGGAATTGGTTAGAAATGATAGCTCCTTGCGGCATTTCGCTATCTTTCAACGCTGAACTGCTTTTGTTGCTTTCTCTAGAACTTTCGAGGGTGATGCTATCTCCGAATTTCGGTTTCTTATCATTGTTCTCATTTTAGTCAATTTTAATTACCGGTTTATTACAAATCTTCAGATTTTTTCTTTACTCAGTTCCTTTCACTTTAACTTTTTTGAGAGGGGTAGTCCAATAAGGAGACCAATAACGGAATATTTCTAATTATGGATTTCTTCCAGCAATTTTTTGCCATCGTACAAATGTGTGACATCTGTATCTACCAAAATACGAAATAATTTGTTTTCAAATTTAGTTATCAAATGAAAACATGTCTCTGTTATTTCATTTTTATCGGAATTTAGAAAATCTCACGTTCCGTTATTATGTTGTACTATTTTGAGTCCTAATACAGGCCCCTCAAATTTGTCCGGTTATAGGCATAAAAAGAGCATTCTTTTTTAAAATTATCTGCTATACTACAATGAAAACAGTTTAAATTATTGGTGTTCTCGTTCATTTTTTATTTTCATTTTTTTTATTTGGATGTGATCTCAGTTTTAATTTTTTTCCCTTTCTTCCCTTTCTCTAAAAAATCTTCCCCTTTTTCAATAATAAATTCGTTATGTGTACGCGTGAACATAAACAGGGCCTTGATCGGTTCTAGTTTAAGAGATATTCGCGTTTTTCTAAGTTGAGGTCAAAATTATTATTTTTGGGTTGTAGTGGGGTTTTTACTGGAACCTATACATGTGATTCCTCATCACTAAAAAGTGCTCGAAACCGGAATAAAATGGTTTGGGAAGGGGGCCTGCAGAAAGCCATAGCCCGCAAATAAAACCTAAACCAATAGTACTTATTTATTTAAATAAGACGTGGACTGGTGCAAAAGTAGTAGTGGACTTCCTGGAATGGATAAAAGCAACACAAAACCTACTATGAGAAGGTAACTGCAGTTCGGGTCCCAAGCATCCAACTAATGATTGCCCTGAAATGCAGATGACAGACTTCCTTGGGAACTGATACGTAAGTATAGATAATTAACAATAAAGTGTCAAAACGTGATAGATAAATAGGCCGCTAGTCTTACGCGCTAGTGCAGATGCTTACATTCACGATCGTCTCCTTGGGCAGTTTTCTTGCCATACCCAAAGAGTAGAACCTATGGTTAAGTAAGTAACCAAAGCTTCAAAATACGTATTTGGCGCTGAAGCTCGTGATAGATTTATTGGCGCTTCTTTATTTTCAAGCGTAATCGTGCCCGTTTTCAATACCTTTTGTGAAGCAAAACAGCTCTTAAACGTCTCATACAGGAATCTATGAATGTTGTACATTAAATTACAATTTGCAGCGTTTTTTAGGTTAGAGACGCAGTTTGACGTCATAGAACCACAAAGACTCTGGATCTGCAATCAGCGACCAAGAAAACATAGATTACCACTTTCCATTGAAAAAATGAATGTTTTACATAAAAATACCAATTTGCCACGTTTCTTTTTAGGTCAGGGACAAAGTGTAACGTCGAAGAGCCACAACGACTCCAGATTCGTATTTCGAGACCACGAAAACATAAAATGTGATCACTTTTCATCGACGGGAATTATTTTTAACCTAAAACCAGCGATTGTCCATGTTTTTTTAGGTTAGGGACGATATGTCACGTGACGGAACCACAACGGCATCGGATTTGCATTCAGCGACTTCAAAAATATATTCTTGTTTCTGTAGCTGACAACTTTTTTTTATGGAGCTGTGTAATCGGTTGTGATGGATTCTGATCGCTTTTATACCTCCTCCCCCCGCCGCCACCATTAATAACAACAAATAAAAAATTCAAATCCAATGCAATACGACAAATAATTTTAAAAATCCCTGATTTGTACATGAGCATCAAGGAAAGTAAATATTAACCTTGTCTTAAAATAACCCAATTTCTGTTAAATTATCGAAGTTGAAAAACCGGCGTGGTGATAGTAAACATTATCTGATATAATTCAGTTTTCAGGTACATTTTAGTAGTGAGGAACCACAATTTTTCCACACCCCGCTGAACCTGAATTCTTGCTTTTTTTATTTTCGATATACTCTAGTGGTTGACCCGGCGTCATTCTCGTTACGGAGTGATTTCATGATGATAATTTTGGGCCTGCATCAAACACTGACAGATCGGTATCATCGGTAAATATAAAAAATTTTACTTGTTTTGATCTTTTTCGTTGTACAGTAGAAAGTAGGACCATTAACCAAGAAGACTTCTTTGTCGGACGCAGAAAAAATCAAATTTAAAATATGTTGAAGATAAATCGTTTAACTATTAACAACTAAAAGTCCTTCGGTAAAAGTTTCAAAGAGGTACTAGTCCAAGAGCTAGCTACGTAATGGCAATGTGAAACGGTACTCGGCTGTAATTTTAAAAATCGCTTAAATAGTACTCGGATGTTGCAAAACCAAAAGTCTGCCCACAGAACAGGGGGCATTTGCAAATTGCGAATGTGCGAAGTTGACGGTTTCAAAAGTGGCAAAAAGCTGATGTGGTACTCGCGCAAATTTTTTTCTACGTGATGTTTAGGACATAATTAACTAGCAAAAAAAATGGTAGCCAGCTACCTAGGGGCTGACCACACCTTCGCAGACGTGAGGAAAGGTGACCGTTTCAGGTTTGAAAATTTTGGCATGTGGTACTTGCGCAAACTTTGTTTCTACGTGATGTTAAGGACATAATTAAGTAGAAAACAAAATGGCAGCCACCTACCTGGGGACTAACACTTTCGCAGACATGAGGAAAGGTGACCGTTTCAGGTTTTAAAATTTTGGCATGTGGTACTCGCGCTTAATTTGTTTCTACGTAATGTTTAGGGCATAATTAAGTAGCAAACAAAATGGCAGCCACCTACCAGGGGGCTAACACCTTGGCAGACGTGAGGAAAGGTGACCGTTTCAGGGTTGAAATTTTTGGCATGTGGTACTCGCGCATACTTTGCTTCTACGTGTTGTTTAGGGCATAATTAACTAGAAAACAAAATGACAGACACCTACCTGGGACCAACCCCTCGGTAGACGTCGGATACAGATAATTCTGCTGAAGAGCCATGACTCTCAGAATATTGTGATGAATTATTGAAACTGCAAAATATAATGTCTGTTTTGTATTTCATTAGAAATATCAACAAATACGAAAGAATTCTATACTGCAGTTTAAGCTACATGTAAAATTGCAATAGCCTACTATCAAAGTAACTGGACTGAAAATGATATAGATTTGCGGCTTCTAACAAATTTCGCGAGAAAAAAAATATCAAAAAAGCGGGAATTATGAAAGACGCTAAAAATAAATGTCTTAGCAATAGAATAACCTTCGTCGTGCCTCCTTCGAATGATTAGAAAAATTTAAATTGTAAGAAATGTAAAAAAGAAACGCAGATTTTATAAGACTTTCTTTTTTACTTGAAACTTTAAAGATGTCCAACTTTATGAAACAATGAATACATTAGTTTTGGAAGTACCCGTATATGAAAATTCAGGTAGATTCAAAACTTATTTAAATTATTGTAAAATTTAGAAAATGTTAAAAATAATGTTAAAACAAATCTTTAAAAAGTCAATGTCAGCAATTATAAAGGTCGTACCCAATTGGAAAAAAGTGATTTAAAAAAAAATTTTAACAAAGTAATAAATTTATATACCTTTATTTTTACAGTCAATGCAATGTTTTAGCAATAGAATGAGCTTGGTTGCGTCTCATTAAAGTAATACGAACAATTTTGACAGAGTAAAGTATAAAAAATAGGATATTCAGTTACTTTTTTTCACGAATTACTTTCAAGGTCTGCCATTTCATGACCAACGTATGGATTAGTTTCAAAAAAATGAGGTAGAGGCATTCAGCCTTCAACATTGCAGAGCCCTTTGAAATTTAAGAAAATTAAAAAAATTGTAATTATAATGTGCTAAAAAGATAAAAAAGTCAATGACAGTAATGAATAGTCGTACAAACAAAAATCATTAAAGAAAGTCCTTTTCCACTAATTTTGTCAAATTTGTTATTGAAATATACTAATTTTTTAGTAGCAGCGACAAAAAGTTTAACGATAGTTTT
This sequence comes from Druon quercuslanigerum, assembly GCA_010014905.2. NCBI lineage: Eukaryota > Metazoa > Arthropoda > Insecta > Hymenoptera > Cynipidae > Druon > Druon quercuslanigerum. The sequence continues at coordinate 9,863 of JAAAKG020122552.1, forward strand.
CACAAAATGTCGTTCCTACTGTATACAGATAAGACGATAATTAAAATTTTTAGCGTTTCGCAACATTTGCTAGTAAGTTTCTGCAATTTGAAATATGCTGAATTTTAGCTTTTCAACACAATTTGAATGGCAAAAATCTAACAATTTTTGCTTACGCATAGGTCATTATTATAAATATTTTTCATTCATAAAAGAAGTCGTAAAAAATAATCCCAAACTGCAGCCGGCATCGAATGTCACTCTCCAAGTGTATACACTAGCAAGAAGTGGCAAAGAAACACAAACGAAATTTCATTAAACTTTTTATCGTTGTTGATTACAAATTAGTGAATTTCCATAACATATTCGTCCAAGTTAGTGGAAAATCATTTTATCATGATTTTTGAAGCCAAAGCTCAAATTTGTACAACATTTCATTACTGATATTGTCCTTTTTATGTTTTTAGCTCATTGTTTTTTTTTATTTTTAAAACTTGATGCAATTTCAAACGGCTAGGCGTTCTTCAATGTTCATTATATTTATCAGGTATATTGTAGACCTACTAGCATTTTTAGTTTAAGAAAAGGCGAGGAAATAGCCCGGAAATAGGTAAGTTTAAACGCAAAGGGATTATCTCCATGGAGGACCTAACATCGAGGGCCCGTAGCAGCTTCGAATTCAGTGAGGAATACCAATATCGAAAAAGACACGTACATTGTAAGAAGCTATTCTTCAGTAAAATTTTAAAAGACATTTCTAAGTTCTGCAGCGGGATGGAAATAGCTATCAGGCTTTGCATTTCAATTTTCGTCAAGCATGAATGACCTTAGAAACTGCAAATTTGCTGCGATATATGACGATTCGTGAGTCTTCATCGTAGTCTACCAAACGTTTTGCTTGCATTGCGCGAGCCTGGCTGACGTCTGCCGAGGGGTGATACGTGGCAAAATTTTCTTCGATTGACATAATTAAGTAATCATGCTCTAAAAATGACGTGCAAATGGATTTTGCGTGAGCACTAATTCAAAAACGTTTTCTTCCTTAGCGAGTCTTGCGCGCTAAGCCCAGGGCGACCTTGGTCGGCGTCTGCTGAGAGGTTTGCCCCCACGCAGATGTCTGTCATTTTGTTTGCTACTTAATTATGTCCTAAACGTCACGTAGAAACAAAGTTTGCGCGAGCACCACATGCCAAAATTTTCAAACCTGAAACGGTCACCTTTCCTCACGTCTGCGAAGGTGTTAGCCCCAGGTAGGTAGCTGCTATTTTGTTTGCTACTTAGTTATGTCCTAAACATCTCGTAGAAACAAAATTAGCGCGAGAACCACATCAGCTTTTTGTCACTTTTGAAACCGTCATCTTCGCACATTCGTAATTTGCAAATGCCCCCTGTTCTGTGGGCAGACTTTTGGTTTTGTAATATGCGAGTACTATTTAAGCGATTTTTAAAATTATAGCCGAGTACCGTTTCAGATTGCCATTACGTAGCTAGCTCTTGGACTATACGTAGAATAACTCTGACGCGATCTACTACGTCACGCTGGAGTAAGCAAATTGGGATAGACCGTGGAACCAATAAAAAACACAAGTCAAGCATTTTTCGTTCTTATAAATCTTCTCTAAAACAGATTGGACCAATGTAAATTAAATAAAACTACTTAGAAAAAAGCATCTTATAGCTGGAAATTGTCATTTTTCTTAAATTCAATAAAGTTAAAAGAAACTATATAGCGCTGAAATCATAATTCAACTAATCGGCCAGGCAGCAGGACGTTGAAAAGGCAGCTATCGGAAAAAGGAAATGCTGTAGAAAAGAAAATTGGTACGACAGTACTTTTCGACATGCTGAAAAACATACTAAGTTTAATAATAGCCCCCCCCCCGTCCCACTAAAACTTTGTCACCATTTTGAAAATTGGTGCCCGAAATCGGGATGTTTACACATATCTCCTGTTTGATGCATCCTAGAAAAAAATGTAAATATAAATTATAGATAATGAAATTTTCTTTAAAATTATTATTAATAACTATTATCATTTTTGTTTATAAAGTAATAATAGTATTAATAATTATTGATAATTGTATTCGTTTCAACACCACCTATGAGGTAAAGTGAAGGGCGCATTTACTTTTTGAGTTTTTCCCATTACGCCGAATACGCATAGATGGATAAATTGATGAATAAATTTATAGATGAATGGATTGATGAATGAAGTAATGAATGGATGGGCGGATGAGTTGATAAATGTATCGGCGAAGGGATGTATATTTGGATTATCTTTTGATGTTTTGATTTTGAAGTTTGTGATCTGCCAACCTTTCTTCGTTTTCAAATTCTTGATTAACCCTTTTGTGCTTCTATTGTACAATCCTGCTTTCTTTCCTCTTCCTCGGAGTTGTTCTGAATCCTGAAAACCTTTGTGTAGTCCTGCTCGTTGTAATTCATGCAAATGATATAAAATTTCAGCCCTGCCTTCCTGCAACCGCTCGATGAGCAGCATCCTGTTTTGCATGTACAAGAAAGGAATTTGAGAAGAGCCTCAGGAACAGGATCTCGTGTCGTTGGGACATGAATTAAACCACACTAAAAAAACAATGTTTAATTTTATTTTAATTATTGCTTAATTCCTTATTTGAAGAGTAAATTTCAAATGAATATTGCTGCAACTGAATATATAGAAAAAAAACAACAAATCTTAAGATGTGAACACTTGAAGACGTTCACTTTTCTGTGTACTTAATAAAAAAATTTATTGTCGGAAAAATATCTTGGTTTTTTTGTCGAAACATTAGGATATAAAGTATAATATAAATAAAATATATAATAAAATAAAGTACACATAAAATATAAAATATTGATGAATTTTTTAAATGATCCTACAGACGATATTTTAAATTTCCCTAATAGCATTACCCCGTCGTTGACTTAATTACTAAAATCGGTAATTTAATGTCTCTATATAGTGAGTCGAATAGTCGAACGACAAAATCGTGCGAAATTTGGTTATCTCCGCCTAATATATTTATCAACCGTCACTCAATTACTGCATCTGTCAATAGAGCTTGTGCCCTGCCGTCGAAACAACGAGCCATTAATTTGCTGTCGCGTGCATGTTTAGTCGACTAATGGTAAATATAATTCCGATGATAGTGAGTTCGATGTATGCAATTACTATACTCATACATTAAGATACGTCCCTCCAATTTTGTTTCCTTATACAGTTAGCAAATAAAAAGTTTGCAGAAAAATTGTCTAAAGTATTGAATTAAGATTTTGACGATATAATATTGTTTGCAACACACAAGTCGCAATTCTCAACTTAGCTTTAAAAATATATTAATTTGGGTGTGTTTCTACGTCTGTGTTATCTGCCTAGATCTGCGCTCTGCTTTTTCTTTGCAGAAAACGTAGAGTTATGCTAATAAAAATGTTTTATTTCGAAAATGCAATCCGCAAGGAAACAAGTGTGAGTTTTGAGCCAAGTCTATAAATATATGGGTTATTTTTTCCAATGTTGACGTTTCTATTTAAAACTTGTTTGATAGAGAGTTTATCCTAAAGAATAATAAGGTGTATGAAGCTGGAATTGTCTCGCAGTATCACAAACGCTTAGTGCAAAAATGTCAAGTTTGGAATTTTCGAAAGATTTAAGCTCACGTTTACATTTCTTTTCTTAAGTACTTCAATAATATCGGTCATTATCGTATATTTTCAAGCTGCTTCATAAACCGAAAGTTTCGCTATTGGATCAGATGGTTTTAAGAGCTTCTGTTGCCAGAAGTTTCCTTCAACCCACAAGCGTCAGGCCCGCATTTTTACCTCATATGCAAAGTCGGAAGATCCTATTCCGAAGTGGCTAGTAGAACGGTGTACAGTGCTCCGCCCGAAGAAGGGCAACGTATGTAACCCTAAGAATTACAGGCCAATAACTTGTCTAAACACGTTGTATAAGATCTTGGCGCACAACGTTGTAAAACCGGATTTACTATCTCATCTGGAAAACATCGTGTTAAAACTAACAGCGTCACCTTCCAGAGAGGCGTCGGTCAGGGTGATACCATGAGACCCGTCCTCTTTTACCTCATATTATTGCTACTATCGCTCGCACTTTGCGATTCCGAAAGGTACTGCTGTGGCAAGCCTGAATATCGAGAGCTGGAATTTCCGAAGACCCTGAGCTAGTTGAAAGAAGCGCTATACGACACGTTGGTACTGCAAAGTCATGTGTATACCGGACTTCGTCTTTGACAGATTTGGTCTTCCAGTCTGCCATTGTTAAACAAGATATCTGCGACTAACATGTTTGACGTACCGGTTCTACTCTGCTCGTTTGGGTAGTTCCATGGGCGAAGCACGAACTTACGGCCCTCGATATCTCTACGTGTAAAATCATGAATGTCTATAAGAGCTTGCATATCAATTCGTCAGTTTTACGATTATGCATCGCACGACCTCAACACGGGCGCGAACTTCTGAGCCTCCAATGTCTTCATAACCGAATTCTTCTCAGTGCAGTCTAAAGCGTTGTAAATGGAACAGATGCTCCTCAAAAATGGTCAAGAAAGATGAGATGATTGCAAAAGGAACGTTCCTGCACAACGCCGCGGAGCAATTTGTGGGGACACTTGGCCTGAATTTTAACTTTAGAAGTGAGGAAAGTGCATTATTGCATCTAAATTCCTCCCTTCCGAAAGCACAAGAAAAGAAAGCAGAGGTTGAAATTCTGTGCCAACAGCTTTTGCACAAGAAAATTCACGGAAACTTCTACCGAAGCGTAGAAGATTAGCCCATGTCGAAGAAGCCAATGTCATTTTGATAGATGGCAGTTGCTATCAGTGTGACTCTGTAAAGATTTGTTGGCAGGTTTTAATATTGTATATATTATTTTTATTCTAATATCATAATAATAATACGAATTCACCTGAAAACACAATAATAATTATTACATGTATGATCAATTTATGTATAATAGGGTAGAGTGGTCCGATACCGACCGGTAGTCCCATCCCGACCCCCCCATGTTTCTCAATACACGGGCTGCCGCAGAATTCATCGCTGGTGGCTTTTGAAAGAATTTATATTACTAAAAATTTGGAGGTATTCCGCTATTCGCCTCTCGTCATGTAACCTATGTTTTTCGAGCATTTTCAGTTTTGACAGTCA
>JAAAKG020122563.1:0-15003 GCA_010014905.2 Druon quercuslanigerum
AACTCTAACCAAAAATGTCTTCGACATGTTGGACTGTAACCATCTTAAGCCTGTGACAACATTTTAATTTTTTTTTTATAATAATATATAATAATTAAAAGCCTCTTACTATAAGGAAATCTGAGTACTCGCCGATTCACGAAACACGAAAATACTGCAACATTCTAAAACTTACTGCTTGATGCGTCACTTACTACCATGAAAATGGAAAAATACGCCGAAACGACGCCACCCTGTCTGCTGCCTCCTACCCTACCCCCACCCGCCGTCATTGCTTTTCTATCACACTGCACCGCACAAGCTGGAGTCACCTCACGCTCTCGTTGGAGTGATACGCATGATCACTCATCTTTAGTGTCAAAAGAGCAACTCAAGAGTTGGAGTCAACCGATTTTGACTGTAATTGGGAGCGAAAATGTAACTCCAACGAAGGGAGTCAAGCTTCTGGCTGAAACAGACAGACATCATGACTCGTTGATATAGCAGTCGCTCCAGAGTTGGAGTTACATTTTCACTCGAAGAAATTTAGAGATAGCTTATAAGAATTACTTACTTCCATAGTTTCTCAAAATTTTCTATTTTGAATTCTAGCTTATTTTTAAACGGCAAATTGAGAAATGATATTTTCTATAAATTTTTTAATCTAACCCTGATATGTCATCAACAATCATGTAATTTCATGTGTACCTACGTGGAAAGTTCAGTTTGTGATGGATGATCGACTTGGTCAACGAGACAGCTTTATACGGCAACATCACATATACTACAAACGGTGTAAATATTTGTTGCCGCGTATGAATATTAAGTTATTCACTATAATTAACATAAATCGCCAGGAACTTTTCAATCATTTTTATACTTTTTATAGTAATTCTACATAAATTTTTGATAAATTTCAAGGTATTTTTTGTAAGTTTCAGTTAATTTTCAAGAATTCGATTTCCTAAGTCAAAAACATCAATTCGACGATGACCCTACATTCTTATGAATTTGCCTATTCTCTATTTTGTACGGCTCTCTCTATATTTGATTCAGTAGAATATTACTGATTTTTTAGTAAACTTACTCATCATGATAAAAAAACTATTACGTTTTTGTTTCAGGTGAGTTCAAATTGCAACTATACCACGTCAGATGTCTGCATCTATGATTGTCGTAAGAATAATAAACATCTAACTAAAATTTATGAAACAAAAAACATTGTATTTCAATGTGACCGTTTTTTAGTATGTTCGTCTCTGACCTCGCCTAAAAAATTATTCAAGTTACCACCCTGATGTTTGGAATTCGCTCAATAAAGTGACAATCGCTCAATGAAGCAAAAATACGGGGAACTTTGGGAAAACTCTCCTCCTTGTCACAGAAAAAAATGGGGTTTCCATTGGAACCCATTTTTGGTTCCAAAGGATCTGCAACAGAAATGAGTTGGTGTTTGAAACGATCCCGATTGTAATGAAGAACAAGCATTAGGGTGGAAACGGAATGGGATAGGGAAACTGAGGGATGAGAAAACATCCTTATGCATAAGCTTTTATATCAGTACGATTTTCTTCGGGGATAGACCAAATTGAAGTTATCGCGGTATAGATATATAGATTTATATAGATAAAGAAATTTAGATATATAGATTTATATAGATTTCAAGGCCCTAGCCAGAAAAAATTTTCGGCGAGTGGAGGGATTCTAAAGCAGGAACAGATTTCCGTGATGGAAGGAGGATTTGCACAGACACACAGGAAAGTATAGGTATTGTTTGGAACCAAAAAACAATATAATCGCTTCCCGCCTTTTTGACAAAGCTTTACATTTTTTATTTTTTTAAAGAAGTTATTCAATATATTTTCATGAAGCTGACTAATCTCTGAAATTTTCGGAGTTATAACCCTGAGAAGTCGATTTTTTACGGATAATTATTTTAAAAAAGTAAAAAGTTTTACTTATTGCGAAATAACTCATTTACTAGACAACACTGGTGCAAGTTGCCACTAAATAAATTAAAGTATACTCAATTTTTAATCTACAAAAAAATCTCGCTAGCTCTAATAACGCGGAAGTTATGAACTTTTACACACGACCATTTTTCATGAAATTTGGTTAAATATCAATTTTTGTATTAAATTTTTCGTTTTACGAAATAAAGTAATTTCCTGAAAATAATGGATAGCATTTTATACTAAATAAATTCCAGAAGACTAAATTTGGCATAAATCTAAAAAAGAAGGTATACTATTTTGGTATACTATTGGACTTAAAATGTAGTCTACTCTCCTTTATCCGAAGTAGCTTTCTGTGATCCTTAGGAAATGAGTTATTTCGGAATACAAGAGATTCATAATCAAAAAGTGGATCTTTCACCAAATTTCATAAAAAATGGTCATGTCTAAGAGTCTATAATTTCGGTGTTATTTAATTTAATTTATTTACTAGCAATTTGCTCAGTGGTGCCTAGGAAATTAGTTATTTACCAAACATTTGAATTTTTTATTTAAAACAAAAAATTAGTTGCACATAAAATCAACTTCGGAGGGATATATGGAAGATTCGATTTTATTTTTAGTGTTTTAGTGAATTTTATACGCTTTAAATCTGCTAGAGAATTTTAACACCTGGAATGGACTGGAAGAAAGCAAATTTCAAACACTACTCATATTTTCACTTTTTCTTACAATTTTTTGAATGCTACGCTTAAGGCCCTTTATTAGCACGTCTAATCGCGTCCGAATTTTGTGGCTGCACGATTGAATATTTTTATCTAATTTTTGGCATACCTGATTTAAATAACCATATCTCAAATCAAGCAGAACCGGGTTTTTGGTAAAATTTTTATATTTTGTGTAATAATTAAAAACGTAGAGAACAATGGACAAAAGTAGCAGTGACACTCATCAGTGATAAGCTGTACATGCATGTTCGCAGCGAGCCTGCTCACCGTCGTCAAACTCGGAGTCAGCAGACTCAGCATTATAAGTATAAGAAATTGAAAAAAAGATTCATGAAAATCGGTTAATATTTTCAGAAATAATGTGAATCTTTAAATTCTGTGCATTTACATACTATGAATTATTTTCTGCAGAAAATATAGTACTTTGTTAGAAAAGACTTAATTTGCTTAAATATTTTTTCTCCGTGAACCGTAAAAAATATTATTTTCTGCAATTGATGAAACAATCAATGAATGGTAAAAGTGTTTTTTTTTGTTTAAGATATTTAGCAAACGAGTATTCGGTTCTGAATTTTTAGGCCGAACGGTTGAATATTTTTTACTCATCTCTTGCATACATCATCTGCATACTCATATCTTGAAGCAAGCAGAGCCAATTTTTCAATAAAATCATTACATTATAGATTATAATCTAGATGATACGCGCTGAAAATGAATATACAGGTAATACTGCGCGTTACCAGTACTGTTCTTCCCTTTTTGATTATTAAACAAAATATGAACATTTTATCGAAAAAATGGCTCTGCTTGCTTCGAGATGTGGTTATTTAGATGAGGTGTGCAAAAAAATTAGATGAAAATATTAAACCATGCGGCCTCGACATTCGGACGCGTATGCCATGCTAATAAAGGGCATTAACGCTTTGAGTCAATAAAATTCTACTTTGAAGTCATTATCATAAAAATATGTTAAATAAGCTGTTTAAAAAAAAATTAAAAATAGAGTTTTCTCATGAAGGACCCTAATAAATTTTTCGTTTTTGTACTTAAAATTATCTTGCGACATCCCAGAAGGGATATATTTTATGTTCGAAGCAAAAGTATAGTACAGTGAAACTCGGATTAGGGCCCCCTGATATAGTACTTCCGTGAATTGACTCCGCGCCGCAAGTTGGAGTAACAGGATCTGCGCGGGATGTGCAGCGGTCGCTCAGGCGTGACCATACATAAGCGCAGCGGAACTCAATCGGGTTTTTTCCCCACCACCACCAGCCCCAAAACAACAGTATCAGAGTTTCACTGTACTTGCCACTCCCCAGCTTTATGTGCATTTTCTTCGAAAAGCGGTATTTAGAATATCCAATTTCAAAAATGCTTCGGCGCCTCATTTTTTAATCTAAAGGGTACATCTTAAGCTTAATATGTCCGGAATTTATTGGAATGTATGCCCCTATATTTAATTAACTCCACATCGACCATAAATGATCTAACAAATTACCGAAAGATAAGTTTGTTCGGCCACTGCACCTGTGTGATTCACAAGATCCATTCACCCACGTACACGTCTCAGGTAGTACGTATATGTTTACTTGAGAAGGTTATTTATCGGTTTAACATGAACGCACCAGATTGGCTCGTCAGACTGAATTAACGCTCCTTTCGAAATAATGCGCCATTTGCGTTCCAGAAGATTGTACCCAATGCAAATTCCAACTACTTGGTATATTTTATCTGATGATATATAACGCATTAAAAACAATTTTAAATGTCAACCTCGACACTCTTTGCAAAAATTACACATTCTACCAAATATTTTCAATACTTTTAAGTCTTGTCAAGAATTCTATTTATACCGGTAATGTCTATTATTTATTTATTTTATACTAGTATTATTTGTTTTATTTAGTGTCCAATTTTTCCTATATCTTCTGATTGAGTAGGTCAACTTTATAATAACTATTTTGATATAATTTAGAAATTATTTCGAAAAATTCAGTTTCTTTATTAAATTATCAAAATTCATAATTGATCGTTGCCTAAATTTTAATATTTATACGTCAGACAATTATTCGAATAAATTATTCGAGTAAATTTTTGTAATATTTAAGAAAGTTTGAACATATGTAGTGTTTTGAACAGGTACTATATATAGTTTTCAAATTGATCATTCTTATTCTTTCAAAGTCTTCCAAAATCCTCATATTTCAATGTAACGTATCAATATTAATTTATATTTATCTCTAGGCTACATTGTGATTTCTTTGCGCTTCAATTTTCTATATTACAATTTAAGGACCCTGCAGCACAAGAAAATGTGCCCGCCTAAGGCCACATACTATGTGGCTGAATCATTGACAACCATTGCTAAAGATCTTTAACAAATTTTGTTTCAATTTTTAATATGCTCTTAATTTTTCCAAGACTCTCGAAACTTCTTTTCACTATTTCGAGAGTCATGGTATAATTCGCGGACTTGTCCCTAATCCTGTAATAAACGTCATAGGATTTTTTAAAGAAAAGACCCCGCACAGAATATATGGGAAAATGTCTTTCGGTGGATTCAGTTATATCTTTGCAATTTTGTAGGTAAAAAAGGCTCAATGAAAAATCCTTACAAAAGTTTCCAACAAAATGGACAGTTTTCAGGCTATGTGGCGCCAAGCAGTCAAAATCAGAGCATAAGATATATCCGTATAGCATTGAAATAAAAAACGACGACAAAATCAGTATCACGCATTAAAATGTGGTAAATATTACGTCCTTTTCACACAGTGGACTTCTCGTGAGGGCCAAACGCTAAGCCGTCAATATTCTGACTAAACTGCAACATTCAAAATTTAATTTTTATGGTTTGAGGAGTTTTTTTTTTGTATGATCCAAACAAATCAAATATTAATTTGATAATATTAGCTAGATACTCAAGTAAAACAGCTAGAAATTTAGGTAAACCAACTATATTTTCTCAGAACACGAAATGCAGCTAAGCGTCTTGTTGAGACAGCTGAACTATTCTTTTCAGTGCAGGTTAGTTTTAATCACTTATATTTATAATATAAGATATTGCAATTATTTGTACACATACTGTATGTACCTTTAAATTAACTTTTCACTACACACGCGGACGATCAGAACGTAAACATAACAGTGGCGGTGCATTGTTGACATTGCGCATATTATACACAAGAATGATATTTTATAATGTCGAAAAACATTATAAAATTAGAAAATATCACAATCCATATTTGATTTATTTGGGCAATACAAAAAAACTCTCCTCAAAACCATGAAAATTACGATTTCTTCAGCGGCACTATTGGTAGCGGCTGACCAGAATTTCGAAGTCAGCGTGGGAGTGGGGGAAGCGTCTCGATGATCTCGAGCAAGGATGAGGGGAAGTGGTCTTATTCGTAGCGGTCTTAATGATAGCTTCGACGCAAAGCGCTCAATATTTTGAATTAACTCCTTTTATCGTTGTTTCAGGGCAGCAACAATGATAAAATGAGGTCAAGATTAAGTGCGGCCGTTACGAGAAGAGGGCCGTATATACAGGGCCGGTGAAACAGAATTTTTCCAGGTGGGGAGTAAAGAATTTTTACAGACCGAAAGTGGAATTGTATTTTGGATTCTAGCTTATTGCCTACATAATCCATATAACCCTACAACTTTCAACGGATTTCAGGTGGGGAGTACTCACCACAGTCCACACGTCTTTCACCGGCCCTGCGTATATATTATTGACACACACGCACTTGATAATGATCTTATTTTGAAAGTGTTACTGCCCTGAAACGGAGAGTTTTGCATTTAATCCCCAATATTAAACGCTTCGCGTTCGGAGGTTGCAAAGACCGGGATATTTATATAATTGGCATGACCTCCAATCAAATTAAGCTCACTTTGCATCCTTTTTCCATCAAAGCGGTAATTGTATCTGTTATTATAAAACCTTGCTCGCTTCGCGCTCCGACGTTGTGATAAGAGGACGATATGATTGAGGCAGTTGCACATTATTGAAACCTTATTCTAGAACCGATGTGCCTTGAAACTGTGAGTGCTGCAGTTAATTCGAAATATTAAACGCTTAGCTCTTTGACTACGATGGCTTTTAAGTGTACTTTACAGGCCTGAATTTCGTAAAAAAATTCTTTAAATAGCAAGAACTGTTCCTACGACCGGTAGGCCGTTTTTTTAATCCAAGTATCCTGTACCCTGTTAATTCCACCCTTTCAAGTACCACGTACTCTGCGAATTCGACGATCGGGACATTATGGCTTCGAATTTAATTTTCAAAATTTTTTCAATTTGTTAGAGTAGCACCTATAACAGATAGGCCTTTTTTAAAGCGGGGGGTCGTGGATCTTGCAAAGAGCGCCCTCGCAATTATAAAAAATCGAATTTTCTTTAAAAAATTCTTTAAAAAGGAACATCTAAAAAAGTTTGTCAAATCTCAAGCTGATCGTACGAAGGCCAGAACATTTTTATTTAAACTAATTATGGTATAGTGCAGATTGACTTTGGTAACAACGCCCAGTCTACATATCTGTTTTAGCTGTTATAACTGTCCCGGCCTGCTGATGTTTTAAATAATAATAGGTGTAGCTTTGGGTGATTATCAAATAAAATTCGAGGCTATAATGTCGTAATATCAGAATTCGTAGAGTACAGGACACTTGGGTTTTAAAAAACGTCTTACTTGTGTGTGTTGTTCATAGAATTTTTTTGCATTAATTCAGATACGTAAAGTATGACTAGCCGTAACAAAGCCATCATAGGGCGTGAACGAGAAAGTGGAGAAGCGACTTTTTTGTAACTCTAAAGTGAGTCCCCGCCACTTTTCTTAGCTCGGCCTATAGCGCTATAGCGCTGGCCCAGACACCATTATGCCCCGACCTTAAGAACTCTATTTTCTAAGGCGGAAATGATTAACACGCTGACAAGCAATTTCCGTACGAAAGAAAGCCATTTTTAGAGGGTACGTTGCTAACTTGAGATGGTAATTGGCGTTTTTCCCATTTTGCCCCGGACACCGTTGTGCCTCGACCTTGGGAATGATATTTTCGTGAACGGCAAATTAAGCGCCAATTTTAAGGGGGTGTCTTGCTAACTTGATTCTCAAGTTCGCGGGCCATGTCATTAAAAAAAAAAATAATAAACGGCAAATTCTGGGAATTTCACGGTATAAAAATGACAATTAAACGGCAATTTTTGGTCCAGTAAAAAGTTATTTTTCGAATAGTTGGCGTGCTAACTTGATAGACGTGATATAGATACATCTTAAGCTCCTATTTCTAGCGCTTGGCGCCGTATTGCTTTAAAACTGTCCATTAAAAAAAATGTTTATGTATGTTTCATTGGGCTCTTATAACCTACAAAATTACCAAGTTATAATAAATGCATCGAAGGACCTTTTTCCATGCATTCTGTGTGGGGTCCTTTTTGGGCTATCCTAAACTCTAAACTGACAATTAAGTAAAATTTCGACAAGTTATTTATTTTAAAAAGATATATATGATTGTCAGTAACGCACTTGATACTGATCTTATTTAAGCACAGTTGCTGCACTTTAAAAAAATTAATTAATTTCAGTTCCAAAAATATAATAAATATAATTTCAATGTCTTTAAAAAAAACCGAATCCATTTCGAATCAGGCAGGGCCCTACACTTGAAATGGCAGAATCTATCGAGTTCGAAATATGTTGTTTTTTAGACACAATTAGGCGATATGTATTTTTCTGATTTGCGAACAGAATTTTTTCTAAAAAGTTATGCGTATTTGAATTTTGTGCTTTGTTTTTCGAGAAAACAGGGCGTTTTTTCTGTAACCCTCTATAACTTTCAAAATCCGCCGGAAAATTAAAAAAAATGTTCAAAATTAACAAAACGGCAGCGGGTTTTTTGAAAAAAATTAAAAATTAATTTTTTCAATATACTCACCTTTACATTTTTTCAGAATTTTATTTTATTTTTAACTCGTACTTTAATAATCGATATATCTTGTAAGTTTGATGCCTGCTAAATAATTTTTGTAGAGAGCAGAATTCTTTTCTGTTACAAACAAAATTTCTTCTTTTTCTTGAAAACAATGATAGATATGAAACAATATTACGGTAAAAGTTTGCACGTCTACTAAAGTTCTATGAAAAGCCTTTCTTTTATTACCAGAAACGTAAAAAAAATATTACACCATTAAGCCGTTTCCCTTTCGGGGTATAGGCGTGACTCACTCGGTGGGGAGGGAAGTAGTAGGAAGGGGTTATAGAATTTTTAGATTGATTTAGAATTCTTGTGATATTTATTTAAATAACACGTTCATTTCGCAATACTCTTCGAGCCAGGTTGCTTATCAATCTCTCTAGCAATCACCCCAAGTGAAGATCCTCACATAGTCGTCCTGTGAGGTTCTCCACTTGGGTCCATTAGTATTAAAGGTCTTTTGTTTCAGGTGTCATTAACTCTACTGATACTCTTTTTATTGACTATTTGCCGCCATACTTTTCTGTACTGGCGTACTTCTCTAGCTTCTTTAACGTCCATGCATGTTTTCATCCAGGCTCTCGTGTGTCTATGGCTTCTTATGTCCCTTCTAATTAGGGTCTTATTTACACATTCTAATCATTCTTTCCACGGTCTGCCTCTGGGCACGCTGCCATTTACTTTACCTTGATACCCTTGGTTCGTTAGTCGTTCATCCTTTATTCTCTTAACATGCCCGAACCATCTTAACCGATTTCTTTCCCATGTGTCAACTAGCGTCTCTTCTGCACCACATTCTTTAAGGATTAATTATCTCGTTGCTCACTTTGTCCATCAGAGTTTTCCCGAAAATTATGCGCAAGAATCTCATGTCAACCGCGTTAATTTTACTCTTATATTTTTCTTGATATATCCAAGTCTCGCTGCCGTATAGTACAGTCGGTACAAATATAGAATTATGTATTGCCTATTAACCATATTTAAAATATATTTTTACTTCTGATAAGGGGGCCTGCTCTACCAATAACCTTCTTACCTTCATTTATGCGTCTATTTAACTCCTCAACAATCTTCCCGTCCCTAGTAAGTAAGCTATCAAGGCATAAGAATTTATCAACTTGTTCAATTCTCTCTTCATTTAATACAATTTTGCATATTGTTTTCTCACTCTTTCCTTCCAGCACCATAGATTTTGTTTTATTTATAATAAGTTAATTTTGAGGCCCATGCTCTTCATACTTGCATTCAGTTTATTCAACATTCTTTGCAAGTCTTCGATTGACTCTGCCATCACAACCTTATCATCTGCGAACGCTAACTCACGTACCCACATACTGTTTCGAAATCCAAACCTTCTTCGTCGAAAAGAGCCATTCTTAAACACTTGTCCATACATAATATAAATAGCCATAAAGACATAACGCAACCTTGTCTAACGCCTTTCATAATATCGAAACCGTCACTCAATTTCCCATTTACCCTTACATTCGCTTTGCTACCCGTATATATCAAAAGCTTTTTCTTGGTCAACAAATGCACAGAAAACTTTTTTTCCTACACTTTGGACTTCCCAAATCTTTTATTCTATTATTTTCATTACCCTACGAACAAGTATTTTTGAGTATACTTTACTTATGTTACTTAATAAGCTGATCCCTCTGTAATTATTGCAGTCGCTTATGTCTCCTTTTCTTTTGTATATTGGTACGATAATCAATTTTCCAATCATCTGGGACTTCTCCCATTTCAATGCATAAGTTTATCAATTCGCACAATCTATGTGGTATGTGCTTGCAACCGTGTTTAAGCATTTCAGCGTTAATACTGTCTACCGCGGAAGCCTTACCGGTTTTCAAGCTCTTCATTATATCCCTAACCTCAGTGATACAGAGTTTCTCAATTGAGTTTTCAAACACATCGCAGTTGTGGTGACCTATAGCTTCATCTCCGTATTGTCCTGTAAAATTGTTTCTGAAAGCGTCTATAATTCCGCCTGCTTCATATTGCATTTACCCTTTACTATTTCTCATGTTCACCAATTCTGTACTTTAATTCTCCTTCATTTCTTTATAAAGCAGTTTCTTTCTTCCTTCAAAGTCGTTTTGTATTTTCTTCTCTTCTTCTGCTCGAATTTTGTCTTCACTTTACGTAATTAATCGCTTGAGTATTTTCTTTTTGTGTCTGTAATCATCTATGCGCCTATTTTGGGCAGTCTGAATCATTCCACCATGCATCACCAGAAATTCTTCCTCCAACCGCGGTACCACACTTCGATCGCACATCTAACAATGATATTCCAGAACGTAGCCAATGCATCCTATGGTATATATCTTTATTTCATATAAGCGCCTCCCAAGTTGCCTTATCTATGCTGTCGATTATCTTATTTTGGAAATATATTCGCACATCCGGTTTCTGGAGGTTCACAATTTTTATTCGCATTTATTTGGTTTTCTTGGCTCTCTTTGTTTTGAAAAAGAAAAAAAGGTAGGGTTTTAAGAAAATCTTTTTTATTATTTTCTTCAAATTTTGAAAACATCACAAAAGTATAATTTCGGGTAAACTCCTGCCCTTTTATTTTTCTAAATATTTTTCTAAGTTTTACTATAATAAAAGAAAGTCATCTTATCAGCATCATTGCCGAATAAACCATTTTTGAGGCCTGGAAAATTTTTTGTCTCTAAAAATGTATTTTTTAAATTTCTTCGTGAACTATGAAAAATATCACAAAAGAACAAGAGAAATTTTTCGTAGAACTTTTTTAGACGTGCAAACTTGTATGTTAACATTTTTTCGTATCTACGATTGTTTCGAAAAAAAAGTAAATAGAAAATTCGTTTGTAAAAAACAATGCTCCTGGCTATAAAAGTTATTTAGAAAGCATCAAACTTACCAGAAACCTTCATTATCTAAATACAAGTTCAAAGAAATGGACAAACAGCTGAAAGGTGGGTTTTTTGAGAAAATCGATTTTTAATTTATTCAGAAAAACCGCTGCCATTTTGTTAATCTTGAACCTTCATTCCATTTTCATACGCATAACTTTTTAGAAAAGATTATGTTTGCAAATCAGAAAAATGCATATGGCCTAATTGTCTCTAAATCGAACATATTTCGAACTCGAGAGATTCTGCGATTTGAAGTGTAAGGCCCTGCCTGATTTGAAATGGATTCGGTCTGCTTGATTATTATTAATTATAGTGTCCAAATGAAAAAGGTCATTAGGATGATTTGTAAATCTTATTGAAATCTACTAAAAATCATAGTTGCGAAACTTATGAACCTCGTAAAAAAATTTCATAATGTTGAAAATGATATAACTTTTTAACATTTTCGTCTAATCGAAAAATTTAATGAGGATAATTTCTAAATACATTTTATTTATGATACAAATATCCACTTACATTTCTTTATCTGTTAAAAAAATGTTTATTACTATTTTTTGAATTCCTTACATTTTTTACTTTAATTATTATTTTACTATTAAGTAAGCGTGATACACTCGGTGAGAAAGGGAGTAATATGCAGGAGGGGGTATAGATTTTTTAGATTGATCTAGAATTCCCATGTTGTTTCTTTCAACAACACGTTCGTTCCGAAACACTGCGCCGACCCATTTAGCTGGTCAGTTTCTCTAGCGATCACCTTAAGTCAATCACTCCACTGACACTCTTCTTCATTCATTTCTTATAAACTATTTGTCGTCACACTTTCCTGTCTTGGTACACCTTTTTCGCTTCTTTAATGTCCATGCATTTTCTCATGCAAGTTTTTGTGTTTCTATGGCTTCTTATTTCTTTTCGAATTAGGGCTTCATTTACACATTCTAACCATTCATTCCGCGCTCTGCCTTTGACCACCCTGCCATTTACTTTACTTTGATACGTGTTTCGTCAATCGTTCGCCTTTCTCTGTCTTAACATGCCAAAAACCATCTTAATGCATTTCTTTTACATATTTCAACTAGAGTTTCCTCTACACCACATTCTTTAAGGATTATCTCATTACCCACTTTGTGCATCAGCGCTTTGCTTCATATCATGCGCAGGAATTTCATGTCAATCGAGTTAATTTTACTCTTATCCTTTTTTTGGTAGGCCCAGGTCTTGCTACCGTATAGCGCAGTCTGTATAAGATTTGAGTAAATTAATTTGTTTAACGAACTTAACCTTCATTTCGGGACCCTAAAAATGTATATCAAATACTGATGCGATTTGTCAAATCCTTCAAAATTTAGCATGGCTACAACAATCAACCACACAGAGGGACACACAAGCATGTCAACAGACAGACACCGACAGGAATGTTTAGATTTTTGAATTTTCTGACGTTTGAAACGTAAAGATCTATTAAAAACTAGAGATAGAAAATTAGGTTGATTCTATGACACTCTCATGAATGAGAATGTAAAAAGCAAAGAACAGAAATATACGAAAATAAATTACCTATTATTCAAAAACTATAATCCTGGCTTAAGTACCTTTCATTCAGTAATCAATGACAGTAAAGTCTAAACACTCCAAGTTTCTCGATTTTAAAATCAAATCATAGGTATTGAATTTATATCCTGCAAACCACTACTTTTGATACCGTTATTCGATTACAGTTCATTGGATACTCGATGTCGATAATTCTTCTACCAAGGCGTGTCTAAATGAGTCCAAAGGTACCATATAAGCTATAAGCAGTAAGCTTCCACAATCCCCGAGTCCGCAAAAGGTTTTGTCGATAAGCTTCGAGCAACGATCCCTAATTGTGTTATTATGTTATTGCTACCCACACTTGAAGAATAAAGTGTGCAATCGCGCATGTGTAATCAACGGCAATACGCGTAGCGGATTATATATCAATAGCCTGTGTATCAGAACTATTAGGACACTTTTCACCAGCTAAAATAACACGTTCATGCGTGAAGACACTTACGATTCAAATGCAGTCTTTGAAATTAGTATTGACGGATATTGCAAAAAAGAGAAAGTGATCAATAATAATTATTATTGTCTCGCAATCAAAAGTTTATAATCGCTCCTACGTAAATGTCTTCGATTTTCTTTATGGGATTATGATTTTATATTTTTTCTGATGTTTCTTATGATTCGACACGTTTTGAATTGATCGAAATGATAATTGCGATTGTTTTTATTAATTTATGATTATTGCAACATTGCTTATAAATTCACGAATGTAACCAATTTTAAATCTCTTTATGCAATATTCTAGAATAGATTAAAATACCGTTAAGAGGGGTGAATACGGTCATGTGGGGTGAAGTCGACCACTCTCCGTCTTATCCCAGGGGGAAAACCGTAGTAATGGCCTCGTACTGGTAAAACTGTCTATTGGCATACTACTGGTTCATTGATAATGTGTCAGTACAGACCATAGAATTATCATTATAGGGGTTACAGTAGTACTGTAGAACGTACCAGTAACCTAAATAGTCTAGCATACTATTGCCTCAGTAGTCAATTTCGTCCTGGGCCATTTGAAAACTCAATAACGCTTTTCATGTAGGAAGAAAACAACAGATTTCTATTTACGAGATTACGCCTTTAAGCGGCGTAAAGTCACTCATTAGATTAACTGCAAGGTTTTTTTTTTATATTCTTCAAGTAAAATAAAATAAAAAAGAATGGTAATATTAATTATTCAGTATCCTCAAACGATAAACCCCTCATGAAAAGAGGATGATAAAAAACTAAGTGAGTATGTGGGTTCATTAAATTTCGCTGCAATATGAAGACTACGAAGCGAGAATTCTAACATTTTAAAATTATTTCTGCTTTAAATATATGTATCGTATTTTTGTCCTTGTTTTTCTTTCATTTTCATTGCAAAAAATGGATAATGATTAAATAAAATGAATTATTTACCAGAATCCAAATTTTGTTTTATTGAACTTCAAAGGTATGTTGGCTGCCAAAGTGTGTGTACATAAATTAGTGCACCAACAAATTTGGAAATCATAACCGTTTTCGAGATAAAACTCAAAAACTAAACTTCAAATGTAATTTTGGGTATTTTCAAAAGTCACGTTAAAGCGCGGATATTTGGACGCTGTCATTTGGACGCGGGACATTTCAGCCGGCAATTGAGGCGCTGGACTTTTGGCCCGACCTTTAGCCGCCATGTCGCCGAAACGGCTTCAGATCGAATAAATTGAATGATTTTTTGCTTTTTAACAATATTTTTTTTATATTAAAAAGGATTTGTACATGAAAGTAATATACAGTGAAGTATATGATGAATACTCTCGAGGCACCCATTTCTAGGTAAGAAATGTTATCCTATTACACAGAGAGAAATTCCTGGTTACAGTAACCTGACGAACACAGTGAAATTTGTCTTTTACTACAATTTTCAGGT
>JAAAKG020122574.1:0-15003 GCA_010014905.2 Druon quercuslanigerum
CAACTTATTAAAACTAGTTAAAAATAAAAAAAATAAAAAAGCTACATAAAATCAGGAAAATATTATATTATTATATTCACCAATAGAATTGAAGATAACAGCCAGAGGAAAAATCAGAGTAGAAACGATTTTCATATTTTCTTACTAGAGGAAAAGCTAATCAATATATTAATGACGACTTGGATACAAAGTTTAACTAATGACTATTCTGGTTTATCATCATGTTACGATTAATGTCGAAATGTCAAAAAGCCTAATAAATTTTATTAATAAACGCAAAATTATCAATCTCTACCAAAGTTGTGAGAAAGATACTATTTTTCATTGCTTGCCTAACATATAATTTAAATATTAATATCAGTTATTTTTTAACAAGTTTGTATGAAAAAATCTTTTGTATTTATGCATAATATTTTTTATTATCGTTGAGAATTATTTGTCATATCTTAACCTATTTGCTAAGGCGTCAGTATTTTAAAATGATAAGAAAAAAACACATTTTTATCTAATAAAGTGTCATAGTTGTACACCTGTTTGATAATGTAATGATTACAATTATTAATTTGATTACCAGAATTTTTTTTTGTAAAATATGAATAGTAGCTTTCATCCAAGAAGATCTAATACAAAATGTAACTTTTTATAGGAAATACAACTTTTTAAAAAGAAATGATCTTTTTCGGTTAAAAATTCTTGTTTTTCAATAGAAAATTATTTTTCTTGTTTGAAAAAAAGTTGTGTGTACTTTGCACCTGATTAGTGTATCCTTATTTATTTTGGGCCTCTCAATCCGAAACCGACCTCAGTTCAATTGTCACACTTTTTTTAATAATTTCTTATGAAAATTTTTATTTATTGAATTTTCAGAATATTTCGAAGTTGAATTCATTTTTGAAGGTGTTAACATGCAGACGATTTGGAAACGTAATGGCGTTTTTTGTCACCGCATTGTATGCACTTTAAAAAAATTATCGAGAATTTTCCCAAAAAGTTTGGGAAGCTTTTCACACAATCACTTTAAGAATATCCCCAAACGTTCGAGGGGGAAAATCTCAAAGAATGGTATAAATTTTCCCTAAAATTTGGAAAATATCCCAACATTTCGTGAGAAAAATTCCCAACGTAGATGGAAATCTACTCATTAGTTTAGCAATTTTCCCGAAGTTTTATAGGAAAAACTCCCTAAAGTTTGTGGAAAATTGCTTGACTGGGTTTACTTTCTATGTTATTGTGGAATAATGTTTAAAATTCGAGAATTTTTCCAAATTAAGTATGCTTTGCTTCGCGTCGACTGCTCTTAAACTTTCGACCCGTCATTTCTGTTGTGAGAGAGGCGTACGTCGCGCCCTGGCGGATTTTCTTCCAAACTACCAGCTTCAAGCATTACGCTTTCGCCTGATATTTTGGCACAAGGATTTTAAATTTTGAAAACTCCAAATGTGTCAATGAATGAAAAATAATTTATTATATTTCATTGAGTAGAAGTGTGATTCTTAAAACTGCTAGTGTATCATTTCACTACCACGCTGTAATTTGCCAAATTTTTTACATTTTTAAAGAGATAAGAGAAATTAAATTATGAAAAAATGTACTTTGAAGAATTCAGAAAAAAATTAGAAGTTTTTCAATAATTATGAAAGATTTTTGCAGATTGATTTTTTTTCGACATTTCTGGGAAAATTTTTAAAGGCTCGGATTTTACTTTGAAATAATAATTTTAAGTTTTAAAGATTTCAAAATGTGTGGAGAAAGCACATGAAAGACTTTTAAAACGATTTTCTTAATTTTTTAGAATGAAAAAAAAAATTTTAGGTAAACTGAAATTTGTAGGATGTCAAAAGAACGAAAAAAAGTTTTTAATATTCACAGAAAAATTTGCCTATAATTTCATTATAGTCAATTATACAGAGATAATCGGGGAGTTCTCTTAGGAGAGAGTAAGAGGCCATGCGCTTGGGTTCTTCCTTCCTGCTTGTAGGGGGAGCCACATAGATCCTAGGACAGCCTGGTTTTTTTATCAAATATTTCCATGCCTGTAGCCCATCCATGGTGGGAGCGAGGGAGATAGAGATGGAAAAGAAAAAAATATATATAGGGTTAGGATCCAGTCAAATACAGCTGGTGTGCCAGCCGTATCATCGGAACGGATGAGCTGGGGTGCCAGCCGACCCGTCAAAGGAGGAAAAAGGAATTAACATAAGGGGAAGGTATATATTAAGTAATTTGCTTAACATTTTTTTTAAAATTTCTTTAATCCCAAGGTTTCTTTTATTTTCTTTTATCAAATACTGTTTATTATACAGTAGTGTGACTCGTATTTGATTTGTGCTGACACAAAGTGACAGGTGCCCCAAGTCGTCGTGAGAGAGAGAGAGAGAGAGAGAGAGAGAGAGAGAGAGAGAAAGAGAGAGAGAGAGAGAGAGTGAGAGTAAAAGGTAGTTCCGCTCTCTGTCGCGTGGGCGTGTGGGGCGTACGCGAACCATACAGGGTTGTGGCTTGTCGCCGAGAGCGGATATCCAGCTGTGGGCGTGAGAGAGAGAGAGAGGGAACAAGCTTTGGTCGAACTGTGTTTCGCAATAACTTGGGCCTAGCCCGAGCAGTATTCCGGCCCGGGAAGGTTTCTTAGAACTAACAGCGGATGTCCAGCCGTAAGCCCTACTGATCATAGCGGTATTCCAGCCCTGATCGTTCTGCTGTTCCGTGGCGGAGCGCGCCTTTTTAAACCTGCCGTGCCGCATAAGAGTTGGCCAGAGTGGGAAAGGATCGAGTGGTGGGAGATGCGCGCGTTTGAGTTTGAATGGCGGGAGATGGCGTTTCGCTCTCTCTCTCTCTCTCTTCTTTCTCTCTCACTTTTTAGAGTCGAATACTCTAACATCTAGAATGATTGTCCACCGAACGAATAAACGTCGTATGCGAGAAGGGAGGGATCTCACCCTACGCGAGTCGCGTATAACAGATTCTAAAGCATGCTTAAAAACAAACATTTTAAGCCAACTTAAAAATATTTGCATAAATGTAGATTCTCCGATGTTGATATTAAGCATTTGCGGTTTTTTTTTGTAAAATTATAATTTATTATTGCTTGTAACTATCTTCTTTTGGATCAGTTGAAGAAAATTGCTGTTTTTTAGTATTTTTTTTGCTTTGCCTTTTTAGTTATGAAAATTGAATGAATAAACATTATAAAAAATTATATTGTAAGCAATCTCTTTTTTTATGTATATGTCTTTCTCAAATAAAATGGATATTGGAAATGTGCTTAAAATTTTCTTCATGGATCCCAGGAATTCTCCGAAGTGAGGGGGGGGGCCTGTTAATTAAATATGTGCTTTAATAAATTTTTCTATAACACTTTGTAAAAAACTGCTTTTTGTAATTCAAAACAAAATTTCACAAGTCGTTTTAATGTTCTTTTCTTTTTTTTTATAAATATAAATTCAAATAAAAAATAAATTTTTAAGAAAAAAGCAGATTTCTAGCATTACTAAATGCAAATATAGTTATAAATAATAAAACATTATTTAAATAACTTTGTTTATTTACTTGCATTACATTTTACATCACTAAGTGAAAAGTCGTCAAAAATGTAAGAATTCAGAAAAACCCGCAACTTTCCAGCATTATTCAAATTAAGTATCATTAAGAATAATTGTAAATTATTTAAATAATTAGCTTTTCAAGATTAATGAATTGGCCACCTCACTCTAATTGAAAATTGGACAAATAGTTGAAAATTCCAGAAAAAACCGCAACTTTCTAGCATTGCTCAAATTGAATATGATTAACAATAATAATAAATTGTTTCGAAAATTATTTTTGCAAACAATAATTAGGTATCACTAAAGTTTAATTGAAACTTGGACATAAAGTGAAATTTTTTGGAAAAGCCCGCAACTTTCTATCTCTATTCTGATAGAATATTTAAAAAAACAATCATAAATTGTTTCAACAATTTTTTTAAGCTTCTAATTATGTGTCAGCAAAAATTATGTAGCAATCATTTTTTTCTTAAAAGATCGATCATTTTAGTTGGAAATTAATCTATGGTGGAAATTTTAAATATTTTGTTTAACGGATCTCTTCAAAGTAAAAAATTAAACTACTTTTTTGAAAGTATATCTTGTTTCCTATAAATTGAACTATTCACCTACAAATTATTAGTTCCTATTTTTTTAACTGAAAATGTAACTTTTATATTTTTTAATAAAGTCGATTTTTATTGTAGAGAAGTAATCTTCTTGGTTTGAAATTTTGGCTTCTTTGGTTGAAAAGTTACATTTTTTTGAAAAAAATTAATATTGGCGAAAGCAGAACTATTTTAATAAAAATTCATTATTTTGATTGTAGATACATCATTTGGAAAAAAATGTCGGTAGTCAAAAAATGAACCCTTTTGTTGAAAATTCCTGTTTTTAATGTTGGAAATATTTTTTTTGATTAAGAATTTATCTCAAGCACGTATTTGGTTAAAAATTAATCTTTTTTGTTTAAACACTCAATTGTTTTGTTATACATTTGTATTTTTCAGAAAACACTTTCTTTTTGACTGAAACTTAATTTTTTGTTGCCGACCAGTTAATTAAAAGTTCATATTTATAGCTTCATCGTTCAACATTTTTGTTAGAAATTGCACTATTTTGTTAAAAAAAATTTATGGCATATAGATAATCCTTTTTTGTTGAAAATAAATAAACAAATCAAAACATTTTTATTATAAATTGTTTTCTTCTATTCATAACAGATTCACCGTTAAAAATATTACAAGATCAAAATGCTGGTCCTTGAATATAAGTGTTCAGGAAAAATGAAACATTGGTCGGAAAGAAATTAGGCGAAGTCAGGAAATTGTCTAAAGCAAGTTTTGTAATAATCATCTATAAGATGATTTATTTTTGAAATTAAAATTTGAAACTCGTTTGAAATTACGCAGGAGCTAACACCTTTAAGAATTATTATATTAAGACAATAATATATTTAAGTTTTACATTTTTTTAAAATCAAATTAATGTTTTGGACCAAAATCGTCTATGATTATTGCTTGAAAATTCTGTGAGATTGGGCGATCTCTGTTTAAGGGAGATTCGTTGATTTCTCTGATGGTCATATCTTCAATTTTTCCATTATACATGTTAATTTTTGCCCGTTTTTGAAGACCATTTATCAGTATATATATGCCACGAAGAATTGTATTCCTTCGCTCCACTATTGCAAATACATCGCCATTGGACGTTGATAATACAGAATTTTCTCCGACTGGCATGGGCTCAAGAATATTATATTTTCCTCTCACTCGAATTTGTGTATCTTTAGGAAAAGTGTATCTTCGAATTTCGAAACGGCGGTCCGGATTGGTGTGGGGTATAAGTCGAACAGATTTTAATTCATGAGCTTTAAGCTTGCGTAGGATTAAAGGGAAACGAGTAGCAGGAGACCTGGATCTGACACGAAGAGACGACTCGGCAGGAGGAAGAGATCTGATTGGAGATAGGCGAGAATATCTGACCAGAGAACGCGGTAAATGAGGTCTGGCAGGAGAAATATACCTTTCAGGGGAAATAGAGGGTCTGCCACGAGTAGATTCAGAAATGGAGGCGTCATTAGGTAACTTGTCGAACTGCGCACTCAACTCTGCAACAAGAAAAAGAGGATTAACCTTGGATCCACCTTGGATCAGAACGTTTCTATTAAAATCAGGAAATTTTTTGAGTTTTCTACAATTTGCTTTAACAATGTTAATATTAAATTCCATAAAGAATAATTGAAACTGTTAAAAATTTCTGTTAGTTTTAAAATTCTGACATTGGTATATTTCCTCACATGTATTGGAATTTTACAATATATGTGCAGTAGCCAGTAAATCGACAGTTGTGAAAAAAAATTTTTTTAATGTAAATTATTTTTCAGAAGACTTATTTGTGGCAAAAAAAATTGTTTGATGGAGACAAAACTTTTGTTACGCGAATCTTTATAGAATTCAAGGAATTTATGAAATTCAAGGAATTCGTGAATTTCAAAGAATTGACGGAATAAAAGAAATTTACGGAATTCATATAAAGCCCAGAATTCACGGATTTCATGGAATTAGCGGAATTCATGGAATGCCCTGAATACAAAGAAATTCACAAGGTTCAAAGAATTCATGGAATTTACGGAATTCAAAGTTTTTACGACTATTCACAGAATTCAAGAAATTCATAGAATTCAACAATTCCGATGAATTCATGGAATTTAAAGAATTCACGGAATTAAAGAAAATTAGAGAATTTATGGAATTCATGGAATTCAAGAAAATCAGGAAATTCACGGAATCCAAAAAATGCACAAAAACAGAGGAATAAACGAATTTACGAAACACAAAGAATTCACAGCACTCCAGAAATTCATAATATTAAAGACGTTTACGGAATTAATGGAACTCACGGAATTCTTGGATTTCACGGAATTCACGGAATTCATGGAATACACGGAATTCTTAGAAATCACGGAATTCGTGACTTTCACAGAATTCATGAAAAATTGGGTTTCAGAATTCCTTCAACTTCGCGATTTCATTCCATTCCTGAAATTTCTTCGATTCCATGAATTCCGCCAATTCCGTGAATTCCACGAGTTCCATGAATCCTGTGAATTATGTAAATTCCTCGAATTCCGTAAATTCCATGAATTCCGCGAATTCCTTAAATTCAATTTATTATAATTATTATAATAATTGATTGCGAGTATTTTCACTTTGTATATTAATGGTCTTTTTTAGAATGAATGCATAAATACCTGCAGTTCAACAAATTAAAAATTTTTTTTCTAATTAAATATTTATTATTGTACGACGTTATGTGACTGTAAAATATACAACCTCTTAACAGTAAGACCAGTAAAATAATTTTTGAATAAATAATTTTTTGAATTTAAATTTTTCTTTCTGAAATATGTCGTTTTTTTCCCGTAGTCGACTATTTTAAAACTTTATACAATTCCAGGAATTGTAATTTTCTCGGAATTTTTATCGTTTTTCATAAGGATGGAATTTCTGTTAAAAAAACAGGACACAGATAGATTCGCCATACAGATACGAGGCACGAAATTCTTTATTAGAACCTGACAGGGCACGCATCAGGTTTACCTCGACGAGATACTCTGATAGGGGCTCCAACCAGTTGTTTCTAAACTAGGTAATCTGATAGGGGCCCCAAACAGTTTTTTCTAGACGAGATATTCTGATAGGGGCTTTGTACAACTTTTTTCTAAACTAGATATTCTGATAGGGGCCCAAGCAATTTTTTCTGGTAGGGGCCCCATTAGAAACCAACTTCAAATAGGGAAAGATGAGAAAATTTCTGCTTGGGTGGAACGAATTTATCTCAAAACGGACAACTTTAGAATTTAATTTTCAATTTTATAAATATATTATTATATTCACCAATAGAATTGAGGGTAACTGCCAAAAGCAAGCCGAGGGTAGAAACAATTCTCATATTAATTAATTGAAGAAAAATATAATTAATATATTAACGAGAAATTTGGTTAACAATCGAACTGAAGAATATTCTAGTGTTTTATTGGATTATGTAAAATTTCTTATATTCGTTATCTCATATCACACTGATATCGCAATGTATATAATCGTTTCCAAATCATTTACAAGGACAATGTATAAGGTGTCTACTATAAACACCCATTTATAGCTTTACAAATCTGATATGAATTCTTGAAAAAAAGACGGTGTGTATCCCATTTTTTAATTTTTAATTTTTAATTAACGTTAATTTTTTTTGTTAACATTTTGATTGGATATTTCTAAAATTTTCCAAATCATCCTTAATTTTTTTAATTAACTTAGGAAAGTTGCATGTATCTAAATGGCCCGTGCAGAAATTTCTAAAGGGCTCTAGTGGGGCCCCGACGAGTTTTCCTTATCTGTAATGGGGCTCTAGCGGGGAAAACTAGTTGGCGCCCCATCAATAACGTAACTACAGGCTACTGTCACTGTACTGGTAGTAGTTTTATTTATTCATCGATAATAGGAATATCAAAAAAATAATTTTTACTTCCATAATTTTAATCGATTGACATTTTTCTTTGTGTAATATTCCTTTATGTCCCATTTTAGACTAGTTTAAACTTTTTTTAATGCTAGAAAATGTAATTTTGTATAAAAAGGAAAAAATTTTTAATGAGAGAACTTAGAAATTCGATTGTTAACATTTACAATTTTTTAGTAACAAAATTTTTTAAGCATCGAGTAAGACTTGGTTTGTAGGTTTTTCGGACCATTTTACAACGTTCTCTGGTTGGGGCCCCAATAAATACAGATAGATTTGCTATACCTATACGAAGCATGAAATTCTTCGAAAGAACCTGACAGGGCATCCACCAGTTTTTTCTAAACTAGAAATTGTGATAGGCACCCAGCCAGTTTTTTCTAGATTACAAATTGTGATAGGGGCCCCATCCAGTTCTTTCTAGGCTAGAAATTGTGATAGGGGCCCCAACCAGTTTTTTTTATTAGTTATTCTGATAGGGGCCCCTAACCATTTTTTCTGGATTAGATATTCTAATAGGGACCCTAACCAGTTTTTTCTGAATTAGATTTTCTGATAGGCCCTACCAGTTTTTTGTAGGCTAGAAATTGTGATAGGGTCCCCAACCAGTTTTTTCTAGATTAGTTATTCTGATAGGGGCCCAACCATTTTTTTCTGGATTAGATATTCTAATAAGGACCCCAAACAGTTTTTTCTGGATTAGATTTTCTGATAGGGCCCCCGCCAGTTTTTTCTAGGCAAGAAATTGGGATAGAGGCCACAACCAGTTTTTTCCGGATTAGATATTCTAATAAGGACCCCAACCAGTTTTTTCTGGATTAGATATTCTGATAGGGCCCCTGCCAGTTTTTTCTAGACTAGACATTGTGATAGGGGCCCCAGCCAGTTTTTCCTGGATTGGATATTCTGATAGGGCCCCCACCAGTTTTTTCTAGACTAGATATTCTGATAAGAGCCCCATTAGAACCCAACTTCAAATGGGGAAAGATAAGGAAATTTCTGCACGTGGGTGTGTTTTTTGCGATAATTTGGTGGGGTTAAAAAAAGTAGAGGAAATCATATATGTTTCACTGGAATATAATTTTATTGTGCAATTAATTTTTATCTAAAATATTCACATTCATTTAAAAAATCGACTTTCTCACGACTTTGGTAGAGATTACGAACTTTTTTACAAGTTCATAAATTTAAAAATAATTTTTAAATATCTTATCTCGACTAATGTAAAAGTAGTGATAAGAATAAATAAATTTTATGATGGCTTCTTTTTTAACCCTTGCGTGGCACACTGGGGTGCAAATCACCCTAAGTACAATTTAAAAATTTTTCATTTTTGTATTTCCATTGGACATTTCAATATCTTAAGTATTGTTAATTTTACTTTTTGGTCATATATCCTATATAATTTTAAAATATAAGCTCATAAGAAGTTCTCAAACAATTGTCAAGTTGAAGTATTCAATCATTTATTTGTTATGACTATTTTTGATGCTTGGGTGTAATGTACCCAAGTGTGTCTAATACCTCACTCCGGAGAAATGCGAATTAATAATTTTATTTTAATTTGCTTATGAACACAGGAACATCTACATGTTCTGAACATTTAGAAAAAATCTCCTTTTTATATAGAATGTTTTTGCAGTTATATATGTGTCTAATAATTTATTCATAACAAATGTTACTTTAATTAAAAGCAAAATATTTGGATAAAGTATCAACATTAGCTTACTTCCGAGAAGATTTAATGGAAATAATAACATTCTCTGGAAAAAATTGTTTAATTGGGGCATAAGTTTATTAATTTACTATGAACAATTTGATATTTTGACCGTTAAAAATATTTCGCAGCTGAAAATAATTTCCTGGAACAGTTTAAATTAGATTTAATGCAAAGAATAGTGTAGAATAAATATAAAAATGAATTTGTTATAATTGTTGATAACATTTTTTATAAGATTAGATAATGTTAATTTGTGTCATTGTAACAAGCTTAAGTAAAAAAAATAATGTTTTAAACTTTTACGAATTATGGTCTATAATTGGTTTAAAAATTTAGTTACTTTGTTGAGAATTCGTCTGTTCTGGTAGGAAAGTATTTTTCTTGTTAAAAAATTTGTCTTTTCGGTTGAGAAATTATATTTATACTTTGAAAATGAAGCTTTTTTTGGAAAAGTTGAAATAATTCGTTAAAAATTTAATTATTTGGTCTTTGGTTCAAATTTTAATTGTTTTCTTATATATTTTTTTCTTCGAGAATTCAACTGTTTTCTTAAAGACTCTTTCCGACAAGGAAATATATCCTGTTAAATTGTAAGTTCAAATTTTGTATTGAATATCATCCCGAGTCGAAACAATTTTTTTGGAATTAGATTATCATGAAATTGAATGATTCAGAGGATTGTTAAATAGAATTTTAATCTTCAAAATGTGATATTAACACGTTTTTATAATAACCCCTTTAAATTTTAAATTATTTGAAATAAATTGAAATCACTTAAAAACTAATAATTTTTAAATTGCTAATTGAACTTTCCTGATTTCATCAACTTAAATTTTAGTTGCAAACTAAAACCTATGAAAGGGAAATTTTTTCAATTGAGCGTCCAACATGTAAATTCAGAAATCTCAAATTTTTTACTGATTCAAAATTTGATTAGGGAAATGGTCTTGTCATGTTGAATAATAATTATTGGAATTTGAAAGCGCAATTTTGTGAAATTTTTAATTTTAAACCTCCGAGAATTAATCTAAAAATTTATTTAAGAAGAAAGTTTTTTTTAAGGCCTCCGATTAAATTGAATTAAAATTCTAGGAATTTTAAAGATGATAAATATATTACTAATATGTTTCATATCACGTAGTATTAAGTGACATTCAACACGAGAAAAATTGTGTAATATTTCTCTCCCGACTTCATCCCGGTTTTCTCCCGATTTAAATTTCTCTCGATTTTCTCCCGGTTCTCCAGATTGATATATTATTAAGTTTAACTTTTTACAGCACTTCATTTGATTTTAAAAGACACTGTTACTGGTTTATAATAGTTAAGTATCTTTTCATATTAATAATTACTAAGTTTGACTTATAAAACTTCGTTCTCTTTTTAATGATTCTAATAAAAAAATTATAAGGAAAAAAGGACTCATAATTTATCAGGAAAACAATTTAAAAGTGCACGAAAAGAATATTATTCGACGACAGATTGACAAATTTGAGTGAAATGAGAACATTACAAAATTTTCTACATATTTCATAAAATTTTGCATCTTTATTCAACAAAAAACATAAATTTTTATTTTAATTTGCATTAAACTTAAGATTTGTTGAGGAATGAAAAAATCCAAATTATTTTCTATCTTCATTCATTCAAGAAATAATATATTATTTTTTTAACTCTTGTTAAGAAATTGTTGTTGAATGATAATGCAAAATAAATCAAAACATTACGCAAATGTCAATATGTCTTCGCCTTGTTCTGCGTTTGTTAATTTTTCGTCAAATAATTTTTTTTTTGTACTGGAAAGTAGAATGTGAAGTGTTAAATTAGAAGCAAAAAACTCTGTTAAACTCTTCTTAAAAAATGCAATTTTTTAAATGACAATTCACCTTCGTGCATTTGAATATCAATTGTCAGGGACAAATAAGGGAATTTTAAAAATGTATGTTTGAGGCTACTATATTTGATATTTTGTACTTTTAAAATTATTATTTGAAACTTGTTTGAAAATCGTCCAAATTCCATCCACAATATTATATTTTAGTATTATTTAAAAAAAAATTAATTAATGTTTTAGAAGAAAGTCATCTACCATTATTTTTTCAAAATAGCGAGAGATTGGGCAATTCTTGCCTAGGGGAGTTTCCCTAATTTCTTGAGCGGTCATATCTTTAACCTCACCGGTATGCATATTAATCTTTACCCTTTGATATGCACCAGTATATATTCCCCGAAGATGTGTATTTCTTCTCTCGAATGTTGCAAAGACTTCACCATTTGAGGCTGATAATACAATTTGTTCTTCAGTTGGCATTGGCTCAAGTGCATTATGTCTTCCTTTCACTCGAATTGTCGCATTATGAGGAAACGTGTATCTTCGAACTTCGAATCGCCGGTTCTGATTTGCGTGTGGAATCAGACAAACAGATCCAATTTCTCCAACTTTAATTCCACGTGTGCGCGGAGAAAGAATAATGGCAGGAGGAGACCTGGATCTGGCACGAAGAGAAGGCTCGGCGTTAGGAGAACTCCTGACCGAAGAACGATGTCTGGCAGGAGAAAAAGGCTTTTCACGAGAATGGGAATGTCTGTCACGAGAAGAATTCGGAATAGGGGCGCCATTGGGCAAACAGTCGAACTCCGCACTTAAATCTGCAACAAGAAACAGAGAATTAAATTGGTAGAACTTTAAACTTGAGAAACGGCAAGTAGATTACAAACTTTTTTTTGAAATTTCGAAAATGGTTGACCCATAAAATGTGACAAAAAATTGTATTTTCTTTATTTGTTAACACAAGAGCCCTAAGTTTCGTGAAAAAAAATCCTAATAATAGCTGCAAAGAAAATGGTGACTTCTAATTACAAAAGAAAAAGAAGAATTGTTCTATTTTTGTAGGAAAGATTTTCGCACTTCGCAAGAAAAGGAAATTTATTTGTTTACATTTTGGAAAAAATCGTGTGCGAAGTTCGAGTTACGTGATGAGAATGTGTTCGTTAAAGCCAAAGGAGCTTTAACAAAAGAGAATTCACATTTACCAAACTACAGTTGTCGCGAGAATAACCTTGCTCTAGGCGCTTAAACTTTAATAAAATAAAGCTTGGAAATAAATTTAAATTCCGATAGAATGTAAATTAAGTCGCACAAATGCTGATTTTCGCATAGTTTAAAAAAATCTGCATAAAATCATAGATAAATTATAATATTATATTCACCAATTGAATTAAGGATAACCCACAAGGATAAGACGAGCATGAAAACAAGCTTCATATTTTCCGATTAGTGGAAAAACTGATTAATCTATCAGTAATGAATTTGATTAACACTCTAACTGATAAATATTCTAGTGCCTCATTAAATTACAAACTACATCATATATTGGTTAGCTCATGGATAATAGTCATCAAGCTTGTTTTATTCAGATATTTACATTCCGTTATAGTTTGTCTGATGGAAAAAAATAAATGTGATTACGAAATTCCCTCAGAACTGATATCACAATTTAAATAATTTGTTACGTTCAAGAGTTAGGTTAGGTAACCAGTTAGGCCTATTTTTAGCTTCGCGAAATGAAATAAATCGTAGAAAAATATAGACCAAGTTTTATGCAAATATGTTAAATTCCTAATATTTTAAACGAGATTTAAAAAAATGCTGTTTTTCTAAATCAGAATTAAAATAATTTTGGATTAATGCAGTTGTTGTACTAAAAGCAGATCTCTGCTCAAAATAATTTTTTTATTCTTTAAAGAATCAAAACATTATAACTGTTCTCATTTCGATTTAAAAAACATTTTTTAGGAAAAATATTGAAATTCACAAAAAAAACATTAATTTTAAGGACATATGGCGAGTGGGTCACGTGACCAGATTCCTACCTTACCGAAACTTCTTTTATTTCCAAACTTATTTTCGCACAAAGCACAACATCGAGTTAAAAATTTGGTATGATAAATAAAAGGCATTAAGAGAGATGGGTCTGGCCCTAAATTTTAATAATTATGAAAAAAGGTTTAAAAAATTATTTACAAAAAAAACTTTTTTCATAATTATAAAAATTTAGGACCAGACCGACCTTTCTTAGTGCTTCTTATTCATTATTCCAAATTTTCAACTTGATGTGGAACTTCGTGTGCAAGTAAATTGGAAATAAAAAAGTTTCGGTAAGGTAGGAATCTGTTTACGTGACCTTCTCGTCACATGGCTTACAAATTTTTGAAAAATGGTTGCATTTTAATAAATAACGGCTATTTTTTCCGGTAAAACATTGTCTACAACTCTACTGTTTCCAGCTTTAAAAATAACTAAATAATCTTAAAATATAATTATTTGTTAAAAAATTTTTTCTTAAAACAAAATTGTTCTAACGATTTGGAGCCATAGAAGCCATTGAAACATTTATATTTAAAATTGCAAATAGTAGAGTTGTAGAGGATGTGAATCAAAGAATCAAAAAGAATCAAAAATGAAAATTTTAATTCAAACACTGCACGATAAAAGAAAATTCAAGAGAAGAAGAACGTCGCTTTTTTAAAGACCTAGAAGATTATCTTAACCACTTTTGGAATTATCTTAATAATTGTTAGATACGCAAAAAGATGTAAAAACAAAAATTGTGCACCCAAAAAAGAGCGCGATGATAATTTGTTCGTTAAATTCAAAGGAGCTTTAACAAAAGAGAATTCACATTATTTAAAATTGGCAGATTATTTTTTCGTTGGCAAAATATGGCTTTGCGCGCGCGTCTGCAATAATCTGACACCGTGATTTTAATATATTAATTTTCAATTCAAATTTTATTTTCAAAGTTAAAGAGTAATAAAAATAAAGACATTTATGTTCATACTTAAATTTATCACAAAAAGGTGACGTTTTTGGTGACTTATTCACATTTTTTGTTAAAAATTCGTTTATTTTGTTTAAACCTAATCTTTTTTGGTATAAAATTAATTTTTTGGTTCCAAATTCATTTCTTTGGCTTGAAAAATAGTTTCTTTGCAGTTAAAAAGTTAACTATTTGTTTTAGAATGTCTGCCTTTTGTTGAAACTTTGTCTTTTATTGTAGAATTTTAATCTTTTTCGTGACTATTTTTTGTTGTTAAAAATTTAACTATTAGTTTTAAACTTCATATATTTTGTTACAAATTAGTCTTTTTTGTAAAAAATTAATCTTTTTGGTTCAAAATTCATTTATTTGATTTGCATTAGTTTTTTTATTAAAAATTAAATTTTTTTACCGTAAATCTATT
>JAAAKG020122585.1:0-15003 GCA_010014905.2 Druon quercuslanigerum
CAAATTTTCAGATTAGCACCCGATCCCGGCGAAATCCTGCGGTTGTCCTTATGACAAATAGTTTAATTATATATATTTATCATCTTTAAAATTTCTATAATTTTAATACAAAATTATGGTTTTAAATGCATTATTCTAAAACAATTTATTCTGCAGCTTTCAAACTAGAAACTGAAGAATAAAAATTTCATAATATTCTAGCTTAAAATTCAAATAATTATTATTTATAATGATAAGGCTATTTCGCTATTCCATATTCCAAAATTTCATATTAAGCTGAAAAGCTTAAGATTGTACAATTTCAAAAAAATTGATCTTGTTGTTTATTATTTATTTAAGTTTTCAATGTATTATCTTAAAATTGACTGATTTTTAGTTCGAGATTTCAACTAATAAATAATTTCAAATTGAAAAGTATTTTATTGGAAAATTTCAAGAATTATGAATTATGAATTAGTTCTTATGTGATTTATATTAACTTCAAAAAATTTAAATTTTAAATATTAAATTATTAAAAAGTTTTATTATTACAATTACTGTTGACTATACAT
Organism: Druon quercuslanigerum; assembly: GCA_010014905.2. Taxonomy (NCBI): domain Eukaryota; kingdom Metazoa; phylum Arthropoda; class Insecta; order Hymenoptera; family Cynipidae; genus Druon; species Druon quercuslanigerum. The sequence continues at coordinate 552 of JAAAKG020122585.1, forward strand.
TTTTTAGATTAAAATGAAGATCGCATATTTAATATTACTCTCTAGTTTAAAACTTCGTTTAGAATAAATCAATTCATTCTTTGATTTTAAAAAATGCATCTAATAAGCTTTAATTTCAAATTAAAATTTCATTTAATAATAACAATTTCAAATTATAGAATTTCAGAAGCTTTGACTTTGAAAGATTCAATTTAGTTTTCAATATTAAAATGTCAAATCTTGATGGCTTTAAATTTAGAATTGTTCAAATTTACAAAAATTTTCAATTTTTAATTATTTAATTTTGAACGCTATTGAATATAAAAAATACTCTTTCGATTTCTCTGAATGTTCAATTACCTAAAATTAAAATATTCACCTTCTAAGGTTTTAATATTCCCCTTTATTCTAATTTTTTAATCTTAAATCATTCATTTTTGTGATTCTTTATTTTTAAAAAATCTGTTTACATTAGGCGGCTTCGATTTTGAAATTATACAATTTTATTCATTTTCCGTATTAAATTGTCAAAAATCCTTTAATATATATGCTCTTATTTAATAAGTCTTTAATACCAAATTAATAATTATTGTTGTAAATTTTTAAAACATAATGTTAAAATATTGATTTTTAAATTTGCGTGAAAATCCTGCTATTGTGCAATAAAATGCATCTTTTCACTTTTCTTTATCAGTCACAAAAATTTCCTTATCCTACTTATACGATTCAAAGGCAATTGACTTCGTACATAAGGATTTGCTAATGCTTATCAATTTCCGCAATTGACCATGTACGTGAAAAAACTGTTTTTTACAAAGATAGTAAATTTTTTCTTGATTGGGAAAAATTATAAATATTTACCGGGAGAACTAGGAGAAAGCCTGGAGAAGGAAATTTGTAAAAGACTGGCCGCCCTGGTTTGATTATTCTGCTCGAATACTTTGTTTTGTGATTCCAGTGTACTGATGTTTGTTTTTTTTCTTTGAAACGTTATATAAATAAATGTAAAAAAAAATTATTTACATACAGTAGTAGATAAAACTGTTTCTTTCAAGGGGGACTTCGGTCTTTGTGGTGATAAACAACACTTTTTTCTTATTGTTTTTTCAAATCCGGTTAACTTAACTTTATAATACTATTCTACATATGATAGTTAATGATTTGTACATAATTTTCTTAAATTTTGGTTTAAAAATATCAAGAAATAGTATAATGAAGTTTAGTAGCTATACAAAAACTATTTCTCGACTTGTCGTAGGAATCATTGATCAATTGAATTATGTCTTTTTTTCTATCAACAATCCACCATATCGGGCCAAACTTCTTTTCTCTTGAAGCCATTTTTATTATAATATTTAATATTTTAAATAGCTAAAACTGTTATTTTCAAAAATTGTTTGCTTAAACATTATATGGAGAGTATGGAGCTCTAAAGAAGTCAAAATTAAAGCTCAAGAACATGGAGGTAAGTCCTTCAATGTAGGGGCTGAATCTTATTTAGAAGCAAAATAGAATTAAAATATCTCAAAGAGGGGCTATCTAGGAGCTAGTAGAATAATTAGACTTAAATTAGGGGCAATACTTCCACTTGAGTGTCAAAGTAGGGTCTATATTACGACTCAAAAAAGAGATGAAACGTGGAAGGTTCTTGATAAAGGTAAAAGTATGTTTACTGGATCTGTTTAAAGATGAATTGTCATTCTCGTCCCTAGATTTTTATTTCCTAATATTAAAAAAATAAACTATTCATATTTTCGATTTTGTTCAGTAATTGAGTTTTGATTTTGTGTTTGTTGACCAACACTGGACCGGCGATCAGTAAACCTGGGTTCCAATCCCAGCGGAGCTAGAGAGAAATACGTTTACAGCCAGAGTTAATCAATTTAGTTTCAGACTATCTAGATCAAAAAGCATCATTCCCTTTGCAGAAAACCATGCTTTATTATTATTGTAAAATAATTTTTTTTTCTAAAGGCTTTGTGGTTTGTAAGAGTATATTTGCAGTGAATGGATGAGAACAAGAGGGCAGTCGACCGTGGATCAGAGTCCATATACTCGTGACGAGAAGCTCGCTTCGGAAGTAGCTCGCATCGCTGGCAATTCATCCATCCGGTACCTGATCGGATCATTCATGGACTCTGATCCTCAAAGCGACGATAATTCGATTACCTGCCGCGCGCTCATCAACCGCTAACTCATATCCTCTAACCAGTAACCCTTAGTCACCCCTCCTCGAGACCCATTCAAGTGGCATGCGTCTCTTGCCCTATTGTATCATATCTATTACTAAACCACTTCACCAGTTTATTGACAAACGATTTAAATTTTGCCCGAAATTAGTCATTCATTCTCTTGATATATTATCCTAGACACTAGGATGGTCCGAAATTGTAATTAATTTGTTTCTTTTTTAAATTTTATACTGCGACCTTTAGATTTGGTCGAATCCAAAGAAATTAATCGCAATAGATGTTGCAAGCCAAACAACGGGTTTGAAGGATACATTAGGTAGTTTTAACCTTTTAACCACTTTTCTTTCTACATCCCCCTCATATATATTTTTGTAGTTTTTCTCGACTCATTTAACCCTCCATCACCACCTTTCCCCAACATTTTCCTCCTTTAATTCTTCCTAACTTCTTCTGCTAAAACTCGCCTTTCCCTTCTTCCTTTCACAAGCCGTCACATCTTATCCACTACTTGCAACCATGTCTAATCACTTCCCCTAATTCGCTTCACTTCATTTACTTTCGCTTCCTAATCAAACTTTTGATCCCTTCTTCATCACTTATTTCCCCTCCTCTTTCCCTGTTTTGCCTGCACTCATTTCTCCTTATATCACCTACTTCCCACCCCTTATTTTCCATAGATTCTCCTACTTTGCCACCCCTCATTTGTCATCACTTTCCCTTTACTAATTTCTTCTTACTTTTCCTACTTTTTCTCCACTCAAATCTTCTACTATCACCTAATTTCCCCACCTTTTTTATTCCTCATCGATTACACTACTTTCCCGCCCCTCATTTTCCATATATTCCCCTATTTTACCTCCCCTCATTTTCCATAATGTCACATACATTCCCTTTCCTTCTTTCCGCTCGCTTTGCCTACTTCTCCTGTTTTTTGCGAGATCTTAGCGCTGATTCTGATTTGGCAGTTATTTTACACTATAAATTGTTTTTAATAAAAAATCTATTTACTTATACTGTCCAAACAATGTGTACAAAGGATTTTTTAACAATTGCTTATGGTTAACATGAATTTTCTCTTAAAATAGAGGTGCAAAGCCACAGGTTTTCTCAATTTTTCAACTTTTTATTAACTTTTTGCTGTAGGTCAAGAAACAATTGAATAAGTAGCATAAAAAAATGGTTAAAAAAATGTATAATTATTTATACTATTTATATGTATAATTATTTGGACGAATGCTAGAATATATTTTTTCAAAATTTGGCAACCAATTTTTAATTCTTCGCTCACAGTGAGTTAACACCTATAATTGTTAATATAATTTGTTATTGATTATCTCTATCTTCTTTTAGAGTTATATGAGAAAGTTACAATTTTTTCCTAAAATTTCAAAATTTTTGTAAACTTTTCACTTAGAGCAAGGTGAAAATTAATTAAATTTCACAAAAATTATTACTTATATAATTTGGTTTTGCTTATAACTATGCTGTTTCAGAAAAATTCTTGAAAATTCCGGTTTTACGTAGTACTTCCAAATTTTGGCCACCAAGTATTTGCAAAATATCAACGAAAATCGAAAAGGTTAATTTGGTAAGAAAAAGTCATCTTTTGTATTGATCTCTACTGCAACATTGTCTTTTTATTTAAATTAAGATTTATAAATTATTAGCTTAAAAAAAAAATTTCAAGAAAAAACTTAACAATAATAAAAGGAATAAATTGATTTGATGTTCATATATTATTTCTTCATAAATAAAAGGTAAACTTATTTTTGACAATCCCTAATTATTGACTAAATCGGACGAATAAGTTAAAAACATTATTCATATAAATATTTTTAATAACTTTAAATTATTATTGCTTTGTTCTAAGTATAAAGTTAACATAAAGTTAATTTTTTTAAATTAAACAGAAATTTTATAATACTAATCATAAAAAAGGCAATTTCAAACAATAATAAATTACTTTTGTTAGGTTTAGTTAACTAGTTCCTCACCCTGAGTGATAAATTGATAGAAAGTTGAAAATAACACGGCAACCTGTATTTTTTAGGTTAAATTCTGAAAAAAGATAATTAAAAACAATAAAAATTATTTAAAGAATCATTTTTGTGAACGTTATGTAATTAGAAACTTTATAGATAATACGCAATTAGAAATTCCATGAAAAATGGCCACTTTCTAACACTATTTTAAGGAGTATTATTATAAACAATAATAAAGTGCATAAAAATTATTTTAGTATGCTTTAATTAATTATTTTCTTACTCTAACTAAAAAGTTAAAAAGAATTTGAAAAATGCAAAAAAAAACACCACGTTCTACCTCCTTCCAAAGAAAAAATTGCTATAAACAGTAATCAATTATTTAAAAAATTGTTTGGAACAATAATTATGAGTTGCAAGTTATATTTAATGTATCACATGCCGTATATACGAAAATTAATAGCAAAAATTAAAATTAGCGTCAAAACCTCAGAAAACTCTATTGTTCAGTTATGGGGTTCTTTTTTGAGACCCCACAAAACGGGATTAGTCTGTTGATATTTAGAAACTAATTTTTGAATAATTTTCGAATACCTGTTTTTATATCAGAATGAATGTCTAACATTAAAGCATAAAAACAAAGAGAAATATAAATTCAGATCACCCTCATAGACAGGAACCCAATAATAATTACATTAATAATATGATAATCATAATTACTAAATTCATATTAAATTTTATGGCAGAGCCGCAATTTCCTCTGTATGATCATAACCAGGTACATCACTTGCATATCATTTTCTTCCGATTTCGGGAACAAATTTATCAACTTGAATTTACTATGGTAGAATTAGCATGTCTGATCAAAAAAGGTCATAACTACTTGCGGATGTTATTTTAATTGAAAATTCTGAAAAAAAATATAATAAAAAAGCTTTAATATGTCTCTTTTTAAATTTCCTTAGTTCCGAATTTCCCTTTCGGAAGATTTACACCTTCTTCAAATAACGAAAAAAATTAAGTTAGGATTTGGGAAGTTTGGATTGTTTTGGGACACCAGAATGAAAGAAGCCTTTCCATCCTATGAAACAGACTTTTGGGGATGAAATAAAAAAGCATTTTTTCAAATTGCTTTCTATCGCTAATTTTGAAGGAAAATGTTAGGGGAAAACTCGATACGCTTAGTATTGAAGATTCTGTGAAAAAATAACAAAACGTCTTTTTTTCCTATACTGTAAAAAATTTCTGTAAAAACTTCCACTACATATATTAAAAGTTTATTTCTGTATTTTATAATACAAATCCGGTAGCCAGTAATTTGTGACCTGTTCAAGCAAAAAATTTAAAAAAAAATGTTAATCATTACTCAGAAGACTTGTTCTCGGAAAAAAATATTCAAAAACCAAAACTTTTGTTAATGTATGGTATATAACGCGCGTTTTTTAAAATTCAAGGAATTCATGGCTTTCAAAGAAATCCTGGAATTTATAGAATTGATGGAATCCAAAGAATTCACGAAATTCTCGTAATTCGAAAAATTTACGATATACACGGAATACAAGGAATTCATGAGATTCAAAGAATTAATGGAATTTATGGAATTTACGGAATTCAGAGTATTGACGGCATTCACAGAATACAATAAATTCAGAGAATTCAAGTAATTCACGGAATACATAGAATTCACGAAATTCACGAAATTCAACGAATTCAATGAATTTACGGAATCCAACGAATTCAATGAATTAATGGAATATACCAAATTAACGGAGTTAAAAAATCAGGGAATTAACGAAATTAACGAAATTCAAGAAAATCTTGCAATTCACGAAATTAACGGAATTTACGGAATTTACGGAATTGAAGAAAATCTTAAAATTAACAGAATTAATGGAATAAATAAATAATAATAAATTAATGGAATCTAGAAAATACACAGATATAAAGGAATTCGCGGAATTCAAAAAATTTACAGAAGCCAAAGAATTTATGGAATTCGATAATTTATGGAATTCACGGAATTATGAAATTCATAGAAATGACGGAACGTGATAATTCCTGTAATTCACGGAATTCATAGAAATGATGCAATTTTTTGAATACATAATATACACATAAATCACGGAATTTATGGATTTTACGGAACATAACTAATTCTTGAAATTCAAGAACATCGTGGAATTCATTGTATTCTCAAAATTCAAGGAATTCATAAAATTTATTTGAGTAATGGAATTCAATAAAAGCATGGAATTCCTTGAATTCCTTTTATGCCTTGAATTCCGTAAATTCTTTGAATTCCCTAAATTCGAAGAATTCTATGAATTCCGCAAATTAATGTATTACACGACTTTCGCAAAATCCTTGAAATTTCTTGAATTATTTTATTTTCATGAATTCTTTGAATTCCGCGAATTCTATCAATTGCATGAATTTTTTTAATCTCGGGCGTTACATGAATTCCGTAAATTCATTGTTTTCTGCAAAATCCATGATTACAGCTGATTCCATGAATTCCTTAAGTTCCGTGAATTCCATAAGTTTCTTGAATTCTGTGAATTCCATAAATTAGGCGTATTCCGTGAATTTCGTAAATTTCATAATATCCATGACTTTTTTGAATTTCGTGAATTTTAAAATTCCTTAAATTTCCTGAGTTTCTTAAAGTCCATAAATTAGATGAATTCCGTGAATTCAGCAAATCCAGTGAATTCTGTGATAGCAGTGAATTTCTTGAATTCCGGGATTTTAATGAATTTCTTGAATTCCACAAATTTTGTGAATTCCATAAATTCCGTGAATTCGATCAATTCCATGAATACCTTTTATTGCACGATTTCCTTAAATTTTGCTAGTTTCTCGAATTCTTTAAATTCTATGAGTTCCTTAAATTTTATGAATTCCTTTTATTCATTTAAATCTGTGAATTTCGTGAATGCCTTAAATTTTTTAATTCCTTCAATTCCATGAAGTTCGCGAATCACGTGATATTTGTGAATTCTTTAAGGCCTTGAATTCAATTAATTGCATAAATTCCGTAAATTTCGTGAGTTCCTTGAATTCCATGACTTCTGTGAATTCCATGAATTCCTTGAATTCTATAGGTTTTACGAATTTCTTTATTTCCATAGATTCCGTGAATTACGGAAATTTTTTTAATTCGGCTAATTTCGTGAAAATCAGCTTGCAGTTTTACCTCACACTTGTATTGTAGGAGTCTTGTGGAAGTTCAAAACAGAAGCAAAACCCATTTTTTTGGATTGCCATGAATTTTGGAGATGATATCATAACCATAAAAAAAAGTCTTAGATCACCCTGATGAAGATCAACCCTCGAGAGTTCTGATAATTTAATGGAAGCCGAAAAAATTAATATCTGCTTATAATAATTAGTAAATCTATGTTAAATTAAATAAAAGAACCGCAATTCACTCTGAATAGTCACTATAAATAGTCACTATCAAGTATATCACTTTGTAGATCGACCCACGTCACCCCTCATTCTTTCCGAGTAGTTAACACTTCGTTGACTCACCCTCTCTCTTCCCGTGTGACCTCACGTCAAAGAGGGTATCTCTTCAAGAAAAAAAACAGGATAACAGGGTGGTAAATTATTCTTCAACGAACCGCGTCCACTTCGCAAAAGATAGGGGCCAGGTGTACTTTTTTATCAAGGAATTTCTTTACTCGATGGAGAGAATTGTGTTTGGAGAACGTTCGATGCTCTTCGGTGCAACCGCGCAAGGCCGAGACTCCGCCCTTGCTGCATCCACACCCCCAAGTACCACCTCCAGATTGCGTCTAATAGAGAAGCAGAAAATTCTCAGAATTTAAAAGTATCTTGAATTTCAACCAATAAAAATTTTCATTAAAAATAAATGTTTAGAAATTTGATAATCGACACCAGGATAACAAAACATTCAGGCTTTGGACACACTACACTGTTGACACTATTTTACACTTTTTTTGGCGATTACAATATTTTTCTTTTGTTTAAAAAAATGATAGTAACTTAAAGCATTCCTCTCTTACTTCCAGTAAATAAAAAATGTATTAGGAAGCAATAACTTTTAGGATGAATTTTTAAGAATTTTCAACCATTATGATCACTTTAAGTAGTAACGACCATTTTTGGTCAGGCATGTCAATCCCAATACAGTAAGGGGCCGTGCATAAATTATGTTCCAATAATGACGTACTTCCATCAAAATGATTGAATCCTCAACTAAATCAGTTTTATTTCTAGCCATAAAAGATTAACATTTTACATGAAAAAAAGAGTTTTCTAATTTAAAGGAGAAATTTATAACTAAGAATGATTTGTTAGTCAATAAAGAAAAAATCATCCCAAATGTTGAATTTGAATGTCAAAAATTTGAACTTTAAAAACAACACGTAAATTTTTTCAGAAAAAGATGAATATTTAATTGAGAAGATTAATTTTTTACTAGAAACACGAAATCCTAACAAAATATCTGAATTTTCCACAAAATAGTTAAATTTTAACTGGGAAGATTTATTTTCTACAAATAGGGACAAATTTGCAGTAAAATTTGAAAAATTTTCAACCAAATAGTTAAATTTTATTGAATATTGTTAAATTTTTAAGTAAGGTAAATAATTCCTCTACAAAACGCTCAAATTTTCATCTCAAAAATGGAAATTTTTAACAAAAAAGTTAATTTTAAGCCTCTTTTGGGTAATTTTTATCAAAAAAGACGACTTTTTCACAAATTATGAAATAAAATAAAATTAGTTTTTCGTTTTTTTTTTGCATTTTTGAAAAGATACATTTTTGAGAAAAAGTTGAAGTAATGCCTGTTGATTCCTTGAGAAACTTTACGATCGATAATTCCATTATGTGCAACTGATCGCCTTTAAATAGCGAGCAACTGGCGTTTTAATCTCGTTTCTACTTAAACTTCAATTCAAGTATTCGAGACTTATGTTCTCAGAAAAAAAAGTATTCAGATTTATCGTTGAAAATTTTTAAACTAAAATATTTTTTTTTATTGAAGTAAACTTCATAAATTTTAATTATTATATTTATATTTTTATTATTAATGATAATTAATAATTTTCCTATAAAAGGCCACAAATCTCTGTCTCTATAATTCAATTTTATTCTAACTCTATAGAAGCCACAAAAAATGTTTTAAAAAATACTAAATTTACAACAATAAAAAAATTCTCAATAAAAAGTTTAATTTCTAACTAAAGCAGATTATTTTAAATTATTTGATTTCATTTTTTTTCTAAAAAAGGTTCATTTTCAACCCGAGAGTTGATTTTAAACTAAAAAATGTAAATTTTCTGCTGAAAATTGTACAGTTAAATCAACATGTGAAAAAATTAATTTGAAACGAAAAAATAACGAATTTTTGAACAAAAGTCCAATTTTCTATAAATAACATGAATTAAAATAAAATATTAAATAATTAATTAATTTTTAAGCTACAATGTTCAATTTTTAACAAAAAAAGGATGGATTTTCTGAAACTAAATTATTTGTGTATTAAATAGTTAAATTTTTAATCCAGAAGATATTTTTTGTACTAAAATGATGAATGTTTATGAAAAAAATAGTTTTTACAAAATAGATGATACTTAAAACAAAAAATTAAAATTCTCAACGAAAAATGTATTAGTTGATATTTCAACCAAAGGAAATTTGAACTTAAAATAAAAAACCGTTAACTCGAAACAATGTAAATGATTTTTTATATATAGTTAAATTGTTATTTAGAAGCTATTAATTTTTAACTATACAGCTTTATTTTTAGGAAAAAATATGAAATTTTTATCAAAAGAGATGCTTGCTTCTACCAGAAAAACGAATTTTTATGAAAAAAGTTTTTTTTTTCATCAAAACAAATTATGCATTGCAGAAGGAGAATACTTTTTAAACGAATTGTTAATTTTTGAATCAAAAAGGAAAATTTGTTGGAAAATAGTTGTATTTTTAACCCGTAAGTAAAATTTTAAAAAGAAAAAGTTCATTTTTAACCAAATAGTTGCTTTTTTAAATTAAAAAGACGAATTTCTTCACACAAAAAAATAACCAAAAATATAATACTAAACTTTTCAACCAAAATTCGAATTAGAGTGTTTAAAGTCTTAGTAACAAAAATTTTAACAAGAAGAACGAATATTTAACGTCGAAAATTAATTTTTTTTGTAAAAATGAGTTTAGAAATTCACGTACTAAATAATCCTACTTCGAAAAGAAAAAAAACTTTCTAGTACCAACAAAGACTGCTTTTTGTCTTAAAAAAATGAAGAAAAGTTTTTCGAAAGCTCAGTTAGAAAATTTCAGTTAGCATAAAGATGTTTAGGACATCATTCTGAATGGCAACTTTCTGATAAAATCATAAATCAAATATCTGTATTGATCAACTTGTTTCCACTGATGCGAAATTATCATGTCCGCCCAAACCGCTATTTACTACTTATGCATGGCATCGAGATGGGAAATTCTAAAAATTATCAAAAACTACAAAAAAAAGTATTTGCAATAAAATAGTGTAATTTTTAATAAAAAGATAATTTTTCAACAGAAATGTGAAAATTGATAAAAAAAAATTTCAGCATCATATTCATCAACTTAAATTTGCTGTATGAAATTATAATGTCTGACTAAAGATGGCTCTTTCCACTTGAAAAGATAACTAAGATTTCATATTCTCAAAAATACCTGATAAAATGTAAGTCTTTAATATACAGATTTTGAAATTCTCCCCGTTCCCACTCTAAATTCTACCAGATTTATGACTTCTTAAAAACAACTGAAATGGAATTTTGAACAAAATGCTCTGATTTATAACCACATAGAAGAATTTTCAACTAAAATGTGAAAATTGATAAAACAAAATCCGGTTTGGATTTGCAAAGTTTGGATTGTCTTGGGAAACCGGAGTGAAAAATAGTCCTTGGAGAGAGGGTCTCGCTTAAATTTATGCTGGGAATCGCGAGAGGAAGTGGAGCCTGCGATTTTTTACTCGTCCACTGCGGCAAAAAACGCTGGACAAACAACAATAAATATATTTTGCGTTCGCTCTCGTATTGCATGGTAAAGAGGAAGGGCAGCCAACTTCCACGTGAGCACGTACGAGCATAGCTTAACCGTAATCTGACTGCACACCACCCTATTTTAGCCAGCACCAGTGAACACCACGGCTGTAAACTGCAGCCAGCCGAAAGAGGTGGAATCGCCTCCTGACGAAAGAATCTCCTGACCTGACCAGAATTTCATTAACCCAACCCAAGGCCTCCAAAGAAAACTGGATGAATTTGTTATTTTGCCCCCCTTTGCTAAACTTTTATTTCTTCAGATCTCTGACGAGAAAACATCGTTTTTAATTACATTTTCTGGGAGAGCAAAGGTTTATTATAATAATTAGCGACATCAATCGCCTTCTCTGCGCGGTTGAAGGTTCTCATCTTCGAGCGCAATATAATTTTTAATGTAATTTAAAAATGGTAAATAAGTTATTTTGAAATGATTTATGAGACTAATTTAAAAAAAGAGACTTTGTTTCTCGATTTGAATTTCTATTCGAACCAAGCAGCGAAGAACTCTTTGCATTTGAAATTTGGTTTAAATTAGGCAATTCAAAATTTCTTTGAATGAAATTTCAGTTTCAAATTCCAGGATTTACAACTTACCATCTTAAAATATGATCGTTAAAAATTAATCGTGCTTGAATTGTTTGATATGCTAGTAGTATAGCTATGAAAGTGACAAGTCACTTATCGTCATAGCATGGTTCTTTTCCATGCTAATTTACCCCCAGTCTTTATTTACATAAGTGGATAATGCAGATTCCTGACAAGGATCAAGTCTTAGTCGATATATCAGTGATCTCCCTTACCGATCCTCCTTCTTCTATCTCCTTATTATCCTCTTCAACTTTCTCCCGATCGGTAAGGCAGATTACTGCTAAATCAGCTTAGACCTAATCCTTGTTAGGAATCTGCAAAACCGATTGAGGGTAATACTGACTGTTGCAACTTATCACGAAACAGAGATTAAAATCCGATGCTTTTAATCCAAAGTTTAAAACGACTAATTAGACAATTAATGATAAATCATTTCTATTTATGGGGAACAGCTTCCTGTCGTTTCAAGAGGGAAAACAATTTTACTAGATTTGAAACAGACAAGTACTAATAAACTGTCACATTGAAATATTAAATGAATTAATTAATTTGAAGATTATTAATATTAATTAAGCAGAAGATACAAGGTCCATGGAGCTGTATCCTATAGTGACGGATTTGGATCCGGCTCGAAGGACCATTTATTTCCCAGAAAACATTGAATACTTGTTTAATGAATTACGTATTTAATTTATTATATTTAGAGATGCTATATCTAGAAGTGCGATTAAGACAAACGATCCTCTGTTATCCCAAACTTAAATTCATTCGGAATGCTAATGCCTAATTACACAACGAGCTCTACAACACATAACGTTTTTGCTGTGGCTCACATGTGGGAGCTTAAAACATCCCTTGAATTACCCCTATTAGGAAGGGTTGAATACCAGGGAATGGGGATTTTACTGGGCGCTTTTACGCAAGATTTATTCCATGTGAAATATTCTCTTTATCCATTAAATTACCTTCCACAAATTTCCATCCTATTTTTAACGTCTCTTTTGAATACAATCTCTTGTTCCTAATACGACCATGACAAAGTAATAAGTTATAAACTAAAAATTTATACAAAAAATACAATATTTATTAATAACAGTTTATATAAAATACTAATTCCTTAGGTTCAATTAGAATATCAAATTTTCACTTACAATTCATAGGGCGTTGTATTTGCATTAAATTAATGGAATATGTTTAAATTATATTTATATTATATGCATAAAGTATTGAAGATATTCAATATTCAATGGGAAACATTGAAATTTCAAACATTTCAATTTGCACAAACATTAAAATTGAAAACTTTGCCATTGTCTCTAAAATTTGTGATATTTTAAGTTTTAAAATTTACAATTAAAAATTAAGAATTTTAATCTTGACTTTTTATGTTTAGAATCACCTCAACTTGAGGCTTCTTAATTGTACATCTTTCAAAAAAAGTTTAAATTTAAATTTGTTATTTTTTTAAAGAGAAATAAAAAATATACCTAAAAAATACAAATTAAATTGAAAATTCAACGTAAGATTATCAAAAATATCAAAATATAATTATTTTTATTCAGTTGTTTTTGAAATAAGAAGTTTTTGATACTAAAGCTTCAAGCTTCCAAAAAATTATATTAAAAATATTTATAATTGATGTGTTTTTAATTTAGAAAATTTATGATTAAAATCTTAAACGATTTTTAAAGCCATTAACCTTTAAGAATTTTTATTTATACTTCTTTAAAATTTAAAAGTTTTTAATTGAAAGTCTTTCAAATCAAGTTTAAAAATTTTAGAATTTACAATTGTAACACTTTAAAACTACAAAAACTTGAATTTGAATAATAATTTTAATTAGACTAACTTATATCGTTTTATGATTAACGTTTAAATATTCTTTAATGTGGAATATTTTAAATTGAAAACTTGATTTTTGATTTTTGTAATTATCAAAAATTCAAAATTTATATTCATACATCTTTCAAATTACATCGTATTTATTTCAAATCTTAAAAATTGAACTGTAAAAAATTCAGAATTACATACTCCTAAATTAAGCACATTAAAAATAGATAAACATTCATCTTAAATCTTCAAGATTGCCCTGTTTTAAAAAGATGTTTAAAATTAAGCAAGCTGGCTAATTTTAAATAAATAATTTAACATCTGCCAAATGCTTTGATGATAAAATGGAAAGACTTCATTAAAACTCAAAATTCCAGAGTGACTTTCAAGACCATTTTATTAGGATATAAAATCACAAATTAATTTAATTATTTATTTATTAGCTTTAATTCTTGCTGTTATACTAAAATCTCATGAGGATGAGGTTGAATTTGAGGATGAGGATGGGGATGAGGCTGAGGGTGCAGAGGATGAGGATCGGGATGAGGATGAGGATGGGGATGAGGATGAGGGTGCAGAGGATGAGGATCGGGATGAGTATGAGGATGAAGATGAGGATGAGGATAAGGATGCGTATGAGGATGAGGATGAGAATGAGGATGAGGATGGGGATGAGGATGAGTATGAGGATGAGGATGAGGATGAGGATGAGGATGAGGATGAGGATGAGGATGAGGGTGAGCGTGAGAGTGAGGGTGCAGAGGATGAGGATGAGGAGGATGATGATGAGGAGGATGAGAATGATGATGCG